>VWZU01006807.1:216593-276823 GCA_013397095.1 Sterrhoptilus dennistouni
TTCTTTTCTTTCTTTCTTTTTCTTTCTTTTTTTCTCTCTTTCTCTCTTTCTTTCTCTTCTTCTTTGCTTCTCAATAAGCTAAGAACAATTAAATGCCAACCACAGTTTTGATCACTAATTACCTATCAGAAAGTTTAGTGTGATGATAACCAGGATGTGCAAAGAAGGTTTTTATGGCCAGCAAGAGATACAGAATTTCAAAATAATAGACTCTGCAGAGCAGAAAAAAATACGAGAGAGTGACAGATTAAATATATAAATTAACTACTCTAAATAAAGGAGGCAATGTTGATATAATAAAACTTTCTTTTCAATATGCGCTTATATTCGATTAGGGACACCAATAAAAAATGTTGTAAAAGGCCAACAGATGCCTTGAGGCAAATAAAAATCCCAGATGTCATCTTCACAGATGAGACAATAGTTCCAATATTATATATTTCCTGTGGACAGACACAGCTTGTTTAAAGTGTGACCAAAATGCTTCCTGTGCAACCGGTGTCAGAGGATCTTGAGAACAGGGAAAGGTTGTATAAATATCTTGGAATATGGCCTGGCTTCCTCTGTGGTTTTGTGCAATGTTTCTAACTTCGCAATCCAGAAAGCGTAGTTTGTGTACAGATGAATTTTTTTTACATATTTTGCATATGATGATATTATAATATAGGATATGTGGACAAATATTGACCTGTAATGGTTAAAATAGCAAATTATCCTAAATTATCTTTCCTTGTAGCTTTGAAGTCAATGAACCAAAGTTTACTTGGACTGTAATATTTAGTTAATATTACTCAAAGAATTATACAGGAAATGTAACACAGGAATAGAGAGGGTTAGTGCAGAAAAATCCTTCTCTTCTAAACATATACATAGCAGTTTAAGGAAGCATCCATGTTATACTGACATTAAATTCTTGGACCAGATTCCCACACGTTATAGTCTAATAGAATTGCAATTTATATAGAGGTTTAGGAAGGACGTTGAGATGCTTGAACACGTCCAGAGAAGGGCAACAAAGCTGGTGAAGGAATTGGAAAACAGGCCATATGAAGAATGACTGAGGGAGCTGGGGTTGTTTAGCCTGGAGAAAAGGAGACTCAGAGGTGACCTTATCACTCTCTACAACTCCCTGAAGGGGGGTTTTGGACAACGGGGGGTTGGTCTCTTTCTCCAGGCAGCAACTGACAGAATGAGAGGACACAGCCTTGAGCTGCGTCAAGGGAAATATAGGTTGGATATTAGGAAGACGTTTTTCTCAGAGAGAGTGATTAAATATTGGAATAGTCTGCCCGGGGAGGTGGTGGAGTCACCATCCCTGGATGTGTTTAAAAGGAAACTGGATGTGGCACTTGATACCATAACCTAGTTGAGGTGTTAGGGCTGGGTTGGACTCGATGATCTTGAAGGTCTCTTCCAACCTACACATTCTGTGATTCTGTGATTCTCTAAGGTGCTTTGTTGTTCTGCTCTACAAATCGTTAGCAGTAAAAATTATGTAAATTAAAAAGCATAGAAAGTAGCATAAACCACAGGCCCAAGCAAAGGCCTTCAGAATACTCACAGTATGTGTATAAATCAGAACAAATAAATTAGCAAATCACAAACTAAAATTGCTCACTTGCATTCACTTGGAAGAAAAAAAATGAAGCCAAAACTGAAATCAAAACCAAACTATTTTCCTGGATAAAACTGAATGTATAATCAATAAACTTTAAAGAGAAATGGCTGGTCAAAGGATGTAGCAGTGCGTGCCTACAGTGCTCATCCTGTCCAGGGAGGTACAGGCACCGGTAGGGAAACAGACGGAACAAATCTCTGTTTTGTTAAGCACGAGAGACCATTTTATTTCCCCCACACCCTGAGCCGGGGAGGGAGGAGAAGGTGGAGAGAGGCTGCAGGGGCAGGGCAGGGTGATAGGGGTATATTGGGTACTGCAGAGCAGAAGTGCCGGCGCCTGTACCTCCCTGGACACCGTGTTCACTGTAGCCATGCGGTGCTACAAAAGGACTTCGTGCAAACAGCACATTGGCTGATGGGTTTTGCATCAGTCTTTTTATTTTATGATGAAAAAGAATTTTTGCTGATGGTGTTTGAGAAGGGCATGGCCTGAATCTCCACAATTTGCACAAGATGTTTTCTTAGATTGGGGTCTGGCTTCCACCAAATAAAGATTTTTAGTTTCTTTTTTTCCTCTTCTCATTCATGGGTGCGAGAAAACACATCATTAATGTATTCAGACAATAAAATCATCAGATCAACATCTTCAAATTTCACCTGTATTTCTTCTTTAAACAAGGACATTGCAAGTGCTGCAAAGGTATTTGCCATCCATTGAAGCAGAAATTCTGGAGTACCTTAAGCAGCCAGAAAAATGGTAGGGGGTGGAGAAGGTGATAATGGCCTGTTCCTCAAGTGAAGAGATTGCCTTCCCAGGGTGATCTCCCAAACAACAAAGCACAGCAATTCTAGGGCTAATAATGCCTATGGAGAGTAAAGAAAAACAGAGGAAGTATTATGATATTTAGGCATACAAATGTATTTACATCCTTTCACCAGAGGTACTACAAAGCCATTGAATAAATACAAGATAACAGGCTAGAAAGACTGGAAGTACTCAAGGACAAACGAATCTGCAAACCAAATGCCAAAAAAAAAAAAAAAAACAGCTTCAGTTCTGCGTGCTAAAATACAAGATACAAGCATAGTTACTTAGACATAATGCACACAGCCATGAAAGTTTCTCACTGAAATATGTCTGTGGCACAACTAGGAAAGGGCTGCTGCAGACACAGGACTTTGGTGAGGAAGAAGCTGTTTCTTTCCTAGTAAGGTGGAGTAATACGTTATTAATGTAATATATTTCCCACCAAAAGAGGTTTAAAAAGCCTTGTGGAAGCTTAGCAGTATCAAAATACTGATTCATTATTTTACAACTCAATAAACTCTGAAGTTCCCCCTCAAAAATGACACAAAATTCTGAAGAAAAAGAATCTCCCTCTTCCCAAATATAACGCACAGGACACCCTTTACTCAACAAAGGTTTACTGAAGATACAGGACAATTCAGTATATTACCATACCACACTATTTTATCATATACATTTTATATAGATTTATAATCTCACCCTCTAAGTAATTATGGGAATGTGGAAATTTCAACACTTTTGCTATTTATTTCTACACTTATTTATTAGTAGTTTTAGTGCTACTGAAAAAAATTGGATTGACAGCCCCAGAGAAGAAAACCCAACATACGAAAGGGATAGGGTCAACAGATTTCTCTGCACTAGCTCAGCAGAGTGTTTTGGTGTTAACTTATAATAAAAAGGTCAGTCCCACTGCCCACTTAGTTTTTAGCCTTTCTGCCAACCTGCCAAGTTTGCCAATTAGTGCTAGTTGCACTCAATATGATCTACGATCTGCTTTCTAACATAAGCAGGCCGCTACGCAAATCTGCTTCACATAGGCAACCAAAACCAGATGTTTTAAAGTCACTTGTAAAATAAATGTTATTTGCATTGACAGCTGGAAAGAGAAGCTTTGAAATACACTTATATACAGTGTATGTATATGTGTGTGTATATATATATATATATACATATAAAGTGTGGGCCTGTGTGTATATATATATATGAGAATATTTTGGTGAATGATAAACAAAATCCGTGTTTACCCACAGCACATTACCCATTTTATTATAAATGAATCACTTCTGGAATCTATAACACAGTTAAGAATAATTTACAGTACTCTAAATAAAAAGGATAGCTGTTTCACACCATAAGCACAATAAAGGAAATGAGAAGGCATGTGGGTATGCACTATAAGACAGTGATAAATATTGGCATGAAGTGAAAAGCAGGGAACAATAAATAGGGACATATCAGTCTGAAGCACAGCTTGTCTCTTACTATTACATCCTAATCGCATATTACATATCGTTTGCTAGTGTCAAGACAAAAAAATCCCACAAGACTTCATAGCAACAGAGTGGGAAGGTGGCATCTTTCTATGAAGAAGGAAGGAATTATCCCTTGAGACTTTTTGAAGCATTATTTCCCTGTAATAGCACCCAGAGCAAATTGGAACAAAGAATGATAAAACTGACTTTATGATTTTTGTGGACTGTGTAAATTAAAATACAATCCACATTAAATTAAATTCAGTCTTGCTGTGGGGGCATTTGGTGGGGCAAAGGTAAGACTGTCACACATATAGGGTAGGCTTGTTTGTCAGGTGTCTTTCTTTAGGGATTTTCAAGGGTGTGAAATGGTCTTAAATTTATATTACATTTTCTGTTTGGCTGTGGGAGCCCTACAAAACCAGTCATTGTGCATCATCTGACTATTGTATTCATATTATACTGCTTTTCTAAAAGTGGAAGAGAAGATAAAGGTAAAATATTTATGATGTACACATAATAAAAGAGAAGAGGAAACACTTCTTAAGCATTCTGAGATCCAGCAGTAAATTTAAGTACTGCACATAAAAGCTTTAATTATAATTTTAAAATAGGTTTTCTGCTAATACTTCCTATATGCCAATATCATTACAACCATAATAATTCTTATATGTCAAAAACAAAGGAAAATCCAAAAAAAGGAATAGTCATACACATATCATTACTGATAAAAGACTATTTATCTGTAGTAAAACTCCCCATGAAAAGACAGAGTTTTCATATGCTCTTCAGTAATATATATAGCAACATCAGAAATCTTAAGAATAGATCTGAAATTGTGGAATGAATTCTTAATCAATCATCTGATTGACTGGAATTAAGTAGGAAAAAATAAAAAAACAAACAACAAAACCCCAAAATTTTCTGGCTCTGTTGGATGGCTGTGCCATAGATTGAGTAAAAAATCTTGGAATTTGATTTACAGTACTGATCATCAAAAAAAACTCTACAATTAAAAAAGAACTTTAGCTTTTCATACTCCATCTATAATCTGCGTATTTTAGCTATGTAGCATAGCAGTATCTACCCTTGTAAAGCACTGTGTGGACTACCCATACATGATCTCCAGGTATCAAAACATATTACCAAAAGATTTGTGTACATTTTCCCATTTCAGAAATCATTCCCTTTCTCATATGAGGTCTTTATGATTCTTTTGTCCTCTGTGATTGTATTACAATTTATCTTTCACTGTGAAGCAAGGAATATCACTGATGTAGTTCAGAGTGAAAAGGCACATAAATACAACTCTGCAGATGTTGACAGCTTGTTAAAAACTTTAAGAAAAGTTCAACAGCTTTTTAATTTGAACAATTTAGAATTATTGTTGTGAAGGTTTGCTCAAACCATGAGGCCCATATCCCCAAGTTTCTAGTAAACTTATTTTCCAGGAGTGAAAAGAATCTTTATTTTAAAAAATGCCATGAAAACATTTTGCAAACAATCACATTTTTCTTTCCAGCTTTTAACTGTGGATAACTCAGATATACTTTTGAAGTTTAAAAGATCCATATTTGGCTTGGCCTTAGATTTCAGTCTCACTTTAAGTGACTTCTCACATATTTATTTAAACAATGAGTAGTCACAAACTGCCAGTATGTAAAACTATTATATGTATTTTCTGGTATATGAAGAATTTCTGTCCATACAATCCTGGTCAGAAGCATGATTCAGCTCAGAAAAAAAAAAAATTTCCTCTTGCATTCTGACCATACATTTTATTTTAGAAGAGCAACAGCTCCAACTTATTTCAATGACTTACCAGAATAAGGTGAATATTGTACTTTTTAAGGGAGTATTGTGTTAGTCATGCAATCTTTCATTCTCAAATGAGAAAAGGTTGAAAAAGGTCATGAAATGCCTGTCATGATGGTTACTATCACACCACAAAACCTGGCATTATGAGTACTCAATTACATTAGTCTTATGAACAGTTGAAACCTCTATAGATAGAGTGCTATTAATCACTCCCAGCTGTGTTCCCAGCAACTTCTTATTGACTGAGATATTAGGAGAAATAAGTTTGTGTCACCATAGGATATTATTATCAAGTGTCTTATTGTTGAAGTCAGCAACACATGAATACAGCTGAAGAAGATGAAAGACTTCCATAAGAACAAATACAAGTAATAGTGCAAAATGATGAAAGGAAAAAAAATTAATTGTGGAAATAACTGCTAATTCTTGGAAAGCTTGCTGACCCGTATGCACATTTTTTTTTACAGTTGTGTTAGCACTGCAATAGTATAAGTGTATGAAAATGACAATATGAATTTTCTGGGTTTATTGGTATTGCCTAAGTGTGTGCAACTTTGTCAGTCCTCTCCGCCCAAGACATTCGTTATATTAGATGGTAAAATGCCACAAGTAATTCAGAGGCTCTTATCAACCTTCAATAAAGCCTATCTCTCTTTTTTATTTTTACCCTGTTGATACATAGTAGTTATTTTTTTATTGACTGAAACTGTATCTCTTCTGTCCATGTGGGAAGTATCTCCTAGTGCTCCTGGTATTTAAAGTTTTGCCTTCATCCTGGAGGTAAAACATCATTAAATGGTAGATTTTTTGCATTAAGATCACTGTATATTTGAACTTAAAGAATTTTGTTGGTTTTTTATCCCTGGATATGTGATGGAAATACTTCTTGATCTAGGCTATGAAGATGATTATAAATCAACTTCAGAATGTATTTGGTGATTCATGTCACTTTTATTATTGTAGAGCAAACTATAAGAAACCTGAGTTTATGAAATTGACTCTTAAGAAGAATAGTAACATATCTGTCCTCCCAGCCTCCCACACCTTTGCACTCCAAGTTTTAAGAGGCCTTGTCTTCGCAAAAAGCAAAATTCAAATACAGAATGTACTTCAAGAATTCTTAGTAGTAGTATTGTTATGCTTCAGTTACATTACTAAAAGACATTGGTAATGTCAGCTTCAGTGAAGTTATTATGTATGTACAGTTATTATTTTTGGGAAAAACATAAAACAAAAATAAGTTTGTCAGGTTTCCCTTTTGACCCCCTTTGCTTAAATATCCCCTTTAAAGTATAGATTATATTTTTAGCCTTTTGCTACATTCCTGAAAATTATCACTCCTTCATAATATGGCTGAGTAGGTGTTCAGTAAATTAAGTGAGTGAAAAATTCTGTCCTTTCAGATGATTACTGATTTTACCACATCACTAGCAGACATAGATCCCAGCATGTGCAACCCTTTAAAGTACAGCCTATTAAACAGAAGTAAACCATTTTCTTGGGGTCATTGTTATCCTTGGCCCTATTAATTGCCCCTGTATTTGTTTTGTTTCCTGATGAATTCTTAACTCCTGAGTTCTCTGCTCCACACTGGTAGTCTGTGACAGACTCTGCTCTCACATATAATTCAAAAGATAAAATAGTAAAAGGGAGAATTGGCTAGTCACTCCTCTATGCTTAGATTCTGCAGGATTTACTGGTTGAACTGTTTTCTCAGCTCTGCCACAGTCATTAGGGTATATTACATCTACACTTGCTTCAGCAGCTGCTCCTTAATGTGTCACTGGCGTGCCATTCATAAACAAAAAATTTCATCAACCTCATAGTGCAAAATCTGGCTGCAATTGAGAGGAAAGTAAACATGCCTTTCCAACTAACTCCAGGAATGCACAAACATTTAAGTTCCCAGTACAAATAAGAAACAAGTTCAAGTCCTATGTCAGTGAAAACAGGAATAAAAAGATGCAATTTTTGAAGGTGATCAGAGTTATAGATATATGATTTGAAATTAGAAAGCTCTTTCATATTTTTCCCTAGGTGTTCCACTGATCCTCTCTTTTTGAGTATTATATGTTTTGATACAAAAAAAGATCTTTATAAGTCTTATATTTTAAAGGTAGACATGGCTATTTAAATCACCAAGACTGTTAACCTGTTAACCAAAATCCTGAAATCTGTAATTTCTCTATTGAGCTGATAGTTTTTCCTTTTTCTACGTTGCCTTCATAGCCTATTCACCTAACACACAATCACACACAACACCTCCTGGAGATGCTTCTAATGTGTAGATTATTGCATTCAGCTAGGGTTTTTTTCCTCATTAGTTATGTTCTTCCTAAATGTTGAATTTTCCATAAAGCAATTTGTGTAACTACATTTTTTAAAGTCACAAATACCAAATACCATTGAATCAATAAGTATTTTTAGATTGTTCATTCCATTTTAATGCTCAGGCAATGAAGAAGCTTTTGTTAATAGCTGTATTTCCAATATTATTCAGGAGTCAGTCAAGAATGGAAGAGTTTTTTTCCAATATATTTGTGCACATTCTTTCAGAGAATGTTGCACCAAGTCGTGTGAAAATAACCATCTTTCCAGAGCCAGCAAAACTATCTATTTAGGATCAATCCAAGATTCACAGAAGACAATGGAATTTTTCTACCAGTCTCTGGGGGCTTGTGATGTTATTTTAAAAAAATTAAAATTTTGTACCCTGTATTAGGAGTCGGAGGCTATAACTGAGATAGATCCACTTCAACACTAAATATTAAACATCTCAGTTAAGGCAAACTGTTTTCTATTTGGATAGCAAGTTGGAGATGTACAAATATCTTACAACATAGAGATCCCTCATTTCTTTCTCCATTTCCTTTGACAAAAAAAAAAGTCTTTTGAGAAGCAAAAAGTAAAGATACTTCTTCCAGAAGCATGTGTATAAAAAGGTTTTCAAAGAGGCATCACTGAATGCAACTGCTCAAAACAATTGACATTCATCTGCTTAGTCACCCTACAGAAACCTACAAATGAAATACACCATTGCAGTTACCTTAAAACAGAAAGAAATGTTCCCCTTATCCCTGAGGTACAGACTATGGAAAACAAAGTACACTTGTAATTTTTATTTATTTTGGGCATGGTAGTCAAGTCCCTGGGGTTTATTTTGCTGAGGATTTCTTGCCAGTAATGTGAAAAACAGAAAATTTTTGCATCTGGCAAGGTTAAGCAGGGAATAGTTGATCTTCATTAGCTCTACTGAAATTTGTGAACAAAATTTGCACAGAATGAATATACATCTGAGAAATCATTGTTTTGGGCTTTAAATAGATCCTACTCTATGTTTCTGTGTTAAGAAAAAAAGACTAACTGGACAAAGAAAAAATAATTGGAACAGTATTCTGGGTCAACTTTGAGAGAAAGTCATAGAGTTTGTGAAAGCAGTATTTAGATTTAGCTAAATTCTTATCATATTACAGTTTATGGATCATTTATTTGGTTTCCATTTTTTCCATTGTTTTCTTAAATACATGTACTCCTTAAGAAACCTGGCAACAAAGTGCAGCCTAGCAGGTTCAGACATAGGGTTTGAGCATTTGTTTCACATTTTGTTCCTGTGAATTTTCACAGGGAAGGCTAGTTATTACCACTTGGTAATTCCAACTTGATATATTCTCTATGAGACACTGAAACAATACGCTTTACAAAACACTTCTCACAAAAATTACTATAATGTTACCTGCTTCACTGGAATATATAGATTATTTCCCATTACCACAAATGTATTATGCTTTATCTACAACTGTAAAAAAATGTGATCTTTTTTTTTTTGCAGAAGAGTATGCAATATCATAATTACATGACTGTCTTTAATAAGCATAAAAATGCACTAATTAATTTAATTTTGACTACATATATCAACTGAGCAATTTTCTGAAATATAACATTATTGCAGGAAATACAATATATAGCCTGACAAATAACTCTTGCTTGGAAGGGTAGAGGTTCAACTGCTCCTCACACATAAAGTGTTGGCATCAAGAAATCTGGACACAAAATAAATAATAATAATGATAATATTAAAATTACCTCAATTTCCTCAAAACATATTTCAAGTGAAACAGATCAAACCTGCAGTGTGACCAGAAATTTCCATTTGCCAGTACCTGAACTCAGAATACACTGTATAACACATTAACCTTATTCTTCAAGACAGGGCTTCTCTTGCTGTCAAGCACATTTCTAAAGCTACAAAACCCAACCACTGTTTCTTAATATTCAGCTCTGGCTGGGGTCAAATGAAGCACAAAACAAATGAGGAGCAAATGCCATACCTCCCCATTGCTGTAAACACACAGAAGATATACACAAACTGAATTTATAACAAATCTATTGTTATAGATTTGGCATGAGGGAATGAAAGACATTAAAAACTTGAAGATTTACACAGTAGTAATGGTTACTCAGTCTGATCAGAGATTTTGAAAACATACATATATTTTTAGATAAAGTTTAAACAAAATTGGGAAAAACAGTGGTCAGAGGTCAACTATGAGAACTTTGTTGATGGTTTTTTGAATACTGCAGTGTCTATCAGTGGAATAAAATTCATCAGGTCTGCTTGATTGAAAATGGCACTACTCAAAAGAAAACATCTGTTTAAAAAACAGTCTTTTTTTTTTCTTTACCCTAAAACAAAAGACAAATATTTCTTGAAAACCAACTTGAGATAAAGTGCATTTGGAGTAAGGGACTAATACTATTACCAAAATGAAGGAAAGAGGGGATTATTGGTTTATGGAAGAGAGAGGTTTTCTATTTATGAACTGTGGAAAGAGTTAAAATGAACAGAACATTTGCTAAATTTTGGAAAACAAAGTATTTGTGGGGGATTTAGATTACCCTGGTGCTTAACAAATTATTTTTACAAAAAAGTGCAATCATTTTACCATATTTATCATGAAGTATTCAACAGAACAGCAACTTAGAGCAACATCAGAAACAAACATGCTATTATATAAAAGTTTATTATTGAATTGTATTTTTTTAACTCACATTTTCCCAGAAATTGTTTTTGTAAGCCTGTGAGAACATGTCCTAGAAATCTCCTAGAAATCAGTGTAGCTTCATTGAAAATGGGCTATGGTAATTTACCTCAGCTGAGGTTCCCCAGGTTAGTAGAATAAAATCATTATTTCCTCTTTGACTGTGCCATGACAATGTTACAGGTTTGAGGGTTTGTGTTTGTTTATTGGTTGATTTGCTGGTTTGTTTGTTTTTTAAAAAAAGGGCTCCTCTAGCTATTATTTTCCTTCTCATTTCTTACCATGTGCCCTCAAGGTATTTTTTGTAGTTTTGTTCAAAATTCTTCACCTGCTTGCAATTCACTTGAAGGTGTTACTAATAAATAATTATTTCCCTTTTTTCAGAGACTCATTTATCACATACATTTACAGCTATTCCACATTTAAAATATTTTTTGTTCTTCATATATATGTGAATGACACCTTTATATCAATTCCAAACTAAAATCTCTGGTTTAAAGCTATAATATCAGATTATTGTCTACATGATGCAGACCTGCACTGTTTACTTTCCAGTGTTTATACTAAAATAAAGGCATTTGGTTTTCTGCTTTTCTTAAAATCAAATAGGTAAAAGATTATTTTAGTATTTTTTTTACAAGAGAATAAAATTACTTACGTGGTGATTAAAAGCTACTTCCCTTACTCAATATTACATAGCAGCCAATTAATATTTTAGCACATATGTTAGACAAAGGTTTTTTGCTTCAAACTTTCTATGAGGGTTTCCCACTGAAGGGGATGTGATTCAAACCACTTTTCCTCTTCAGGTTCAGTTTCTTTAGCATGGAGTGCCAATTTTATTCTGTCTCACCCAGAATGTTTCCTTCCCCTCTATCTTGGAATCAGGGATGTAGAGCAAAGGTGCTGTCCCTGCAGCCCGTCACTGGAGTCAGTGATTAAAGAGTAACATCTCTTTTTCACTCCACCTCTACCCTTACAGATTTATAGATGATACTTTGAGAACCTTTGCTTCCAAAGGATTTTTTTTATTATTATTTTCTGGGTTTACTCGAAATGGAAAGACTTCATTTAGAATAGAATATTATTTCTTTCCCAAGAAAGAACTAGTCCATATTCATTTCCCAGGAAAAGAACTAGTTCATATTCATCTGCAGGCATTCCTATTGCAATGTCACTACAAGAGGCATTGACCTGTCACAAAACTCCGTGTTTTACCTAAGTCAGTACTTTAGTGTTTTCCTCTGGTAAGACTTTCCTTCTTTCTTAACAATTTCCCTAGTACTGAAGAAAAAACCATTTCTCCTGTCATCTGAAATGGTACTGCATCTACCTCTGTTCCTAGGGGTACGAAGATAAAAGAAAATGGAAACAGAGAAAACTTTAGGTAAATACTGAAATGAAAAAGAGGGGAGATGAGCTGCCCTATTACTAGGTAATATGTCACCTGTATATTTTTATGAAACACAGTGCTTGACACATGAGTTTTTAAAAAAAAACAACTTGGGGAGATTTAAGAACAAACAGACCAAACATATCAAAAACTCTTCAAATATATCAGACAAATCCCGTAAGCCAGACTCTGAATCTTTTAGACCACCAGAGAGCAATCAAAGAGGATCAAAAGTCTATCAGAAAAGTAAATGATTTATTGGCATGGGTCTGTACCAAAGAAAACATTACTATCCTCAGATTAGTCTTTACAGGTAATGAGAGTAAAACCACTACAGAGATAAAGGGATCAAAAACAGCTGATGGAACAACTTCAGAAACACAACTGAAATCAATCAAAAGGACCAGATAGTGCTCTTCTAAGGGTTCAGTGAAAAACAGAGGACGGAGTAGCCAACCTAGTAATATACACATGGCTTAAACTCATCCTGAGAAAAAACTAAAATAAAAACCAGCTTAATAACCTGAGTTTGGTCAAGAAAGATTCTCAGGATGAATCTAGGAATTACAGAAAAAAGTCACATTGCAGATTGCTAAATTTTACAAATTACCAATAGAACTGAAAGAAAAAAAATGAAAGAAAATGTTTCTCTTCCATTAAAGTAAATTAAGTTTTAATTCTTTCCTGTCTGCTTCTTTTGATCAGGAAAATATGAAAGAAAACCATAGCATAATGAAAAATATATCATACCACAATTTTTCTGGAGTGGTTTAACAATATAAATTCATGGGAAAGCTATATTTTATGTAAAACAAAACCAAACCTAATTATAGAGGTATAACATACCTAAACATCATTATGAAAAATTTGGTGGTGTTGTCTAAAAGGGACTAACCTACAAAGCCGTAGTATTAAAGAACCTTTTGAGAAATAATGTGAAAGCTTTTCCCCAGCAAAATTTTCTTGAAGTGATAATAGAAACTTCACCGAGTACTTAAATGACTAAGTGTGAAAAAACCAGCAAGCCAAGTTCTGGTAGCCTGCAAAATATGCAAGCAAAATATGTACTAAGGAACTATGACAGTTAGAAAGGTAAGGAATTAAATATTTTTAAGTTTCTGGGTTTGTTTGAGGTATTTTTTGTTTTTTAAAACTTATTTATGCAACTACTCCCAATATCTATCTGTCTAGATATTCTGTTGTACAGACTTGTAAAACTCAAATTGACCATGCCACTATGACTATTGCAGATATTTCCTTCTAGATATAACCTTCCTAGAAGGGATAAAATGAAAATTAGTTTGTTTTTAAAATATTTTACAATATTACATATATACACATGCTAAAAATTACCTTGCATGTTGAAATTTTCTGAGAACAACCTAAAAAACTGATTAGTCTCAGACATAAAAATGGAAGGGACACAAAAATACTGAAATGTCCAGTTAATTCTATGACATACTGGAATAGTAGAATATGCTGGAATATCAGAATATGCTGGAATATCTGCAAGTTTTTATCTTTCAAAGCAAATATTGCAGTCAAGTGCAGAGGAACTCAGTAGGACATCTTAGAAAGTTTTGTGCATGGGCATGGTAATTAAATGTTCTTTATTCGTTGAAGATTCATTTATGCACACTACTAACTGCAAGGTGGATTTTTCTTTCTTCTGGTCCGACATTATTTCAGTGATGGAATTTGAATTTCCATTAATTATAGCAAGGTCTGTTGGGTGACATTCTCACTCTGGGTGAAGCAGTGCTCTGTGAAAGCTGAACAGAGCCCGGATTATTGCGAGGAGCTGAGCAGGTCGCCTGGCAGCCGGTCATTGGAGCTCCAGCTGCCCTGTTAGCAGCACCAGCTGATTAGGGACGTCCACCTGAGCTGTTGTCAAACCTTTGGCTGCCATTTAAACACCCTCTAAGTGTGGCACTGTGTTGATGAGTGCTAATGGTTATCCTTTGCTGATATGTTATGTGTTAATGTTGCATAGTTCATGCCCTGTTACCCCTTATTCTCCCTATTCTTAGGACCATAAAGCAGTTACCTGTCAATCTTGTTGTTTACATGGCACCTGGCCCTGCCATTCAACCTGAGACCTCTCCCAGCATCTAGAAACTTCTGGGAAGTGTCTCAGGTGATTGGTTGGAGTCAGGGTTTCCCCCTCCTACAAGTTATATTATTGGTTATTATATTGATTGATACTCCCTGAGTCCCTGTCATTGGTTCCCATGCTCTGCCCTCCCATGTGTTCCTTCCCCCCTTTAAAAACTGTAACGCTCAGGTGTTCGAGGTCTCTCCGTCTCTCCATCTGTCTGTGCCCTGCTCGGAGCCTCGGCCCTGAGGTGGAATAAACCTCAGTTGCTGCAGAAGACAGCTCATGCAAGTTCCAACAGCCCTTCATTGCATGGCTGAAAAAAAAAGGCACTAAGAAAGAGAGCAATTTTTGGCAATGCACCGCTCTGGTTTCTCCTCAAATTTAGGATGCAACAATGTAAATTTAATGCAAACATTTTAGGCATAAAAAGAAAAAAAATCGTGTCTTTATAAGTTATAAAGAGTTATAAAGCAATAGAAAAACTTGAATGTAAGTCATTTATTCTCATTTTCAAAAGTGGCCTGATAAATACTCTGTGAGCAGTAAAGTAAGATTCTTTTTTGCTAAAAAAATATGGTTTATGAATTGTCACTGGATTCCCAAACACTGATATCTAATATGTTAAAGAAAAAAACATAGAAAAATCAACTCCATAATGAAACATATATATTGATGTGAATATATATATTGACATAAAAAAAGACTCCCCTCAAACGAAAACAGAAAAATAAACCCATCCAAAATCCTCTAATAAACCTAATAATTCCATTTGGAGTTGGAAAAAAAAGAATCAACTTTGGCTGACAGAACTATTTCTGAAATTGAGACCCTGCAGACAGTAATTAAGCACAAATGTCTCTGACACTGTACTCCCTACCACTGCTAATGATTACATGAGAAAAACTAAGTATGAAATCAGATTTTAAAAAAAAGGATGATGAATCTTTGTGTATTGTGGCATGAGGAGTTAAGAAAAAAAGATATTTGAAGGGATTTTAGGGACTGTAAAAAAAAAAAGCCCCAAGATTCACTTATGTGTTATGTTACCCTGAATGAACAGTTGGATAATGGAAGATTTTAGGAGTTGTCACACATGCAAAAATACAGGCCACATCAAAAAAATCTCCTGCTGATAACACAGTAAAAAGCACTATTTGAAAGTGTAGTTTAGTTTATACCTTTTCTTGTCTAAGTTGCAACCTGTTCCAGCCTTTTTGTCTCACTTTCTGCAGACAGTTTTTAAAGGAACAGATAAGAAAATTGATGATGCATATATCCTATTTTACTAGACATAATAATTTAGAGTAATATATGACAGTAAGTCCTCCTTAAGGGAATGAGCTTAAGTCATTTACAGTTAAGTATAGTTTAGACATGGAGCAGCTACTTCCCATCATCTCTGTTCAACAGCTTGGAAAGAAATAGCGTAAAAACAGAAAAAAAGAGCTGGACAGACTTTGTCTGATACTCCTCTATTTTTGCTTCTTACATGAAGAGCATTAGCTGGACATGATTTTGTACCTGCAAATATTTTATTAAATGGAAAAATGGAAAAAAATATTCTGCCAATATAAGATGCTGATGTCAGAATCACTTGATCTTCCTAATCTATCAGGTTGTACATAAGATAAGCAAAGCCATAATTTTTTGGGAGCTGCCACCACTATAAAAAATAGTGTTCAAGTCACTGGATAAAAAATGGTGGCCATAAACAGCAGTCATGTCTCAAGTTCTTATATGAATTTGTCACCTGATGTAGACATCACAGAGAAATGAGTGAGAAAGATGATCCAGTTTAACAAGGTCCCAGCATTGAGACAGAGAAGCCCAGGGGCAGGGACAAGCAGAATAAATGCATTCTTACAGTGATATTATAGTGATAGTACCAGAACATCAGGAAACTTCTGCAGGTTTGAGGAAAAATCTTCCAAGAACTAATTGACCACCAGGATCTCTTGGACTGGTTATGAACACAATACATTGTGTGACATATCAATGTTGGCTTAAGTATTGTATCATATATTGGCAGGAAAAATGTGTTATTAGAGACCACGGCATTGGGCTGACTTCCTCTGACACATTAGATCAGTTGCCTGAACCTCACATTTAGTCTGGTGTCACTTAGGACACCCTGATTTGCTGTGTGTGTGACTCATATGACAGAGGATGGACATGAGACTCATGTCAGTGTGGCAGGAGAGCTGGAGCCTTGTTGTGGTTTGAAAGCAAAACAAGTGAGAGGCTCCAAGTCAGAGATACAATTTAATAAGAAGAAAGGTAAAAAGGTAAAAATAAAATAAAATAAACGCGATAACACAAAGGACCACTGACAGAGAATACAACCTGAGCAGGATGGTGGAAGCAGTCCAGGTGAGGTGCTCTTCCTGAAGCAGTGATCCTGTAGAAAGGTCTGGTAGCTCTGGTCCTCTGGGAATCCAGTAGGAAAGGGCTGCTTGTACTGTCCCAAATCCCAGATTATATCCAGGTGAGAATGCTTGGCTCCTCCCCCTGGGTGGAGCATCTCCCAATGGGATGATGAGTGTGAAGTGGGTCCTTGATGGCCCATTAAACAGAGATAACTCCTGGAGGGAGTTACCTGTGAGTCATGGGCAAGGCCTTTGATGGGCCATTAGCAGAAGACAGCCCAACACTAGAGCACTGCCCTACTTGGTTTTAACAGTTCATGAAGATGGTGATAGAATAAATACTTTGTGTACATCCTACACTGCAACCCAGGACAAGCCTACATGTAATGCTCTGGGGCACCACTGAGGTACTTGGATGCCCTTACATAGACAACCTAATGATGAGCAAATTCTTAAAGAGAACTTCTCTTTCAAGGATGTTTACAAGCACCCAGAGCATGGATGTTTACTGAATGTAAAATTGATGGCATCAGCCACATGTGGTACCTTTTCTAAGAGAAACTGAAAAGCTGGTAAGCTATTATAGGATATTGTTGCATGAGGTTCATGAGCACCTGTATATTTTATCAAAGACAGATTCATCAGTGTTCAGAATGAAATATTTTTTCTGTTACATACTCAAGGAAAACCACCCAGAATTATGATTATGGATGAACTATATGTGAAAAGTTCTACAATCACACTTATTTTCTGAAAGGAAAACTACTGCCACTACAGGTCTCTGGATGAAAAAAGACAGAGATTAAATTGGCTTAGTACAATAGCTGGAATGTTTAAGCTTTTGATTAAATTAAGTTACAACACTTAAATGCTTGGTCTGTTTACTTGCAGTGCTGTATAAGACCCAACATGCAGGGTTAACCAACAGTGCACAGTATTTACAACATATTAAAAAGTGATGCTCTGTTTGTGACCTGCTCTAAAATGAAGAGCAAATTGCTTTCAAAAAAGAAAAAAATAAAACAAAACCAAAAACCAAGAGAGCCCTATTTTTTTCAGTGCAAGAATTGCAGACAAATTGCTATGTTATGTGGAAAATTTGCATAAATATTTTATCCATTTCACCACTGAAATAACTTTTTTCCCTCCAGTAAGAATCCTTATGACTGACCCAAAATGTTCAGTGGTTAAATTGTCCCTGGGACCTGATTATTTTCGAATTGTCTCTGCAGGTATAAAGCTAGCTGTAAATACAGTCATTTGCTCCCTATACAATTGTCTCCTTTTCCAGTTTTATCCATTGTCTAATGAAGGTCTCAGAGTTCAAATATTGGCTATTTTCTTTTATCTACAGCAGTATGTATTTTATTAGTTTGATTTTTTAGATAACAGATTTATATCTTAAACATAACTCCAGGTAGGTTCCCATAGAGTAAAAGTGACTAGCCCCATGTTTCCCTTCAGCTAAAGCAATGGTTGCAATTGTTAGGAGAGCTGTCAATCTCTTCCTAATACATTCAAGTCCTTTGGAGGAAAGCAGAGGCCAAAGGGGAAAACCCAGAAAGGAATACTTCTGAAGCTGATTATAAAGGAGGTTGAGTGCTAGTCAAAGGTACAGTTCCAACAGTCTGATTAACATTTTCCCATAAAATAAAGACCAGAGAGTAAGCCATTAATTTTATGGCTATTTTTTCCCACTGCTTGGTTTTTCATAAGTTGGACTTCCTTCCAGGCTAATTAACCACTAAACATTTTACAAGCAATCCAAGTGCGGAAGCAGTAAAAGATGAATTGCACTTATGAAGTAATTGACAAAGGGTATATTGGGCCTTTTAAGCAATGATATTGTGCATCTTAATACAGGAAGAAAGGATCCCTGGTACTGCAGTTTGATAGGTCATTAGTTAATTCTCAGAACTCTGCACAAGATAATAATGGCTCAAGGCTAGAATGAACCTGCCTGGATTAGGGTGGGGAACTTTACCTCAAAACACTGCCAGAGAAAACACTTAGTGTTTGTGTCTTGGTATTATCAAAATACCCCACGTGTTATCTTAGATTAATTCCCTGGCTATTTTCTTTTCTTTTGACAGCAAAGTCAGAGCTGACAAACCAAGGCAGTTCTCAAGGAAATTCAATTACTGAAATGTCTGACAGCTTGCTTTGCTGCTTCTAACTAAAGTTTTGAAAGTTACATGCTGCATGTATAATATGGTTTTCACTACAAAGGAATAGATTTGCATTTTCTAGGGGGAAAATCATTTTCAAGCTGTAGGAGTTTAATGATAAAAGATAAAAACTGAAATGCTGAAGTTTGTATTTTGCAAAGAAATGAAGTGAGTTGAGTGGCTGTCACATGAAACTAGGAAAATACTGTGTTTTCTTAAAAAAAGAATTCACTTGCCTTTCTGTAAATGAGGGAATGCCAGTCTATCTGAATAGTACCTGCATATATAATTTTCTAATTATTCCATGTGATGCAAGATGAAAATGTTTATAAACTTTTCAAAAAATGGGATTTTTTTTTCCTATCTCAGCATCAATAACCCAAGCTCTAGGTCCTATGAAGTGGAACCTCTGTGTTTGTTCACTTAATTATTTTTAGAGATATGAAAATGAAAACTGTTTTGGTCACTGTACTTGCTAAAAGCGGATTGGACCACATTTCTTCCCTGTTAAACTCATCCTTTTCCTTTTTCTCCAGAAATCCGCCAACAGACAAAAACCACATCTATAAGCAAGGAGTACTTTCTCACAGAGTTAAGCTGTTAGTCAACTCCAGCTATCATATAGATGGGGTAAAGGTAGAAGCAGATTCTGAAATAAGAGCTTTAGTCAGTCTTGAAGTTGTCAAATCAAAAGTTGTGATCCAACAACTTCAGTAACAACTTAACTTCATAGGGTGTTTTCCTAGTTCTTATGAAAGACTTCTTAGCGTTTACAATTTCAATGTGAAGTAAAATCAAAGGGAAACCCTTAAAATAATTGGGAAGCTGGACAGGAGCAAATGCAGATCTAATCACTACGATTAATGCTATGTTTATTTCATCTAAAATGGCAGGTTATATACACTTCTATATCGTTTACAAATCAGTTACTTCTCATTGGCATACAGCACAGGAAAAATGCAAACAAACATTGTTTTACTTGTTCCTTAAGGTGGCTAAAGTGTTCACACTAATTCACACTATGCTTATTAACCTTTGGAAAATCCACTATCTCTCATTAACGCCTATCTCTAATTAACATCTAATTTCTAACTGCACCACAAATTTCACAGTTGGCCTTGGTGCAGGGCCCAGGCTGGGTAGTTCAAACCTAACTCCAAAATACCTACAGTGAAGTGCCTTGGTTTGGGACAAATCTCTTGCAAATCATACAGTTGCCTACTTACTAGGTAGGCACCCACTAAGTGCTAACCTGCTCCCGGTAAGCAGTAATTTTAATCTCTTCACTGTCCAAGCTGTAGGTTAAATTACTCTTGAAAGAGAAGATTGGTGCAGTGGGAGGTGGAACAATCCATTGTGCCAAAAGGAAATATATCTTAGAAAAGGAAAGAGAACTTAGGAGGTATCGGCTTTTTCTTTTTCCCCAAGGCTCTTTATTCAATTCACATGCAACTGTCATTTGATTGAAAACAAAAGGGGTTCCTTCTCACACAAGGCAGAATCACAACGAGGAGCTGCAGTCACATCTGCAGTAGTCATTGCCCATTTTGCGGCACTGGATCTTGCATTGCTGTCACATAACGGCTCAGATTCAACCAGGGGAGAAAAATATCTTTCCCTAATAGTATGGCCGACAAAATGCTTAGCGCACCAGCACATACCTCCCTTTGACTGGAAGTAGTAGCTACAATTTATCACTGAAAAAATGTATCAGGCTTGGTGTTTTTGACTGTGTCAGTTTAAAAATGTAGCCTTTGCTTCACTACTGTATCACTCCTGCTTTATATCAGAGAAATTCTATTACAGAAAATGAGCTTATGCCAGCATAAAATTAGAGTAACACAATGATGAAACAGCCTCAACTTTCAGAAAAAAATAGGTAAAGGTAACAAGGAAGTAATATGTAAAGGAACAAGCTGTAAACCTTCCCAGCACACAAAATTCCTCTGAAAATTTCTTTAGATTGCCTGGATCACCAATTCAGTTTAAACGCATATTCATTTCAACTGAAGCATTAGAGAGTGTAGATATTTTCTACATGGCACCCCTTCCACTAAGGCTGAATTACAGTAAATACTATAATAAACTACTCTCAGATCCTTACTTTGGCCAAAATGTTAAATTCAATGGTAGCTTTAAAAGCTAATTATTCCAAGCGGACAAACCAGATACGGCTCAGGAGAAACACTTACCAAAGAATCTCAGTAAAAATTAGACTTCCAAATCTGTTTTCAAAGATGACAAAAAATTATTCAAGAGCCTAAAGCTTTGGGGTTTAAGGTCTTCTGTGCTAGAGTGCTATATGATACAGATAATAGAGTATTTTGGAAAGTTTTAGCATAGTAAAAAAAATTACTGTCCTAGAGACAGAAACTCAGAGCACAGGTCCAACAGGAGAGCAGGAGCCTCCAATTTGTAACATGTTGTATTATCCCATTCTGCAACCAAGCGACTCATGTGAATGTAGGGTTGTAGATGGACAATCTTCCTCAAGAGTTTGACTTGAATAATTTAATTCCATTTCATTTCACTCCTTTCATTCAGGCAATTAAACCATCAGCAGACCATTCAGCTAAATTTGATCCAACGACCTTTGCTATTTTTACATTGCAGATGAAGCATTCATACACAAGTTGACTCCCACCAGTTAAAACCAGAACTGTGCCTGTTGTGTCACCAAGGTTAAGCCAGCATTTTCATAGGTCTGCAGAGGTGCAGTAAACCACCCCAGACCCTGTGCAGAGCTACAGCTACAATGTACCCTGTAATTGGGACAGTTTGAATATACTATAAAGCATTCATTACATTGACTGTAGAAGTGTAACTCACATCTATAACTACATCATGGCCAGCACCTTACACATGAAAGGCAGTATTCTGCAGTATCACCTCTGTGAGTTTTCCAGTGTCCTCTTCCTACTACTGAAAAATTATTGCTGGAAGAACATGGTTATAGTCCTTGGACAACAGAACCAGCAATACCATTTTGGTACCAACTTTTAAAACAGTGTTTCCTTAAGAAAATCTAGATGTGGCACCTAAGTTCTCAAAGGATTTGGATGTTTTTTACAAATTCAATACACTATTTTAAGGTTTTGTGCTAATGATTTGGATGTATTGTTACACACGCTCAGTGTGTTTGACTACAACAGGGATTAAATAAATTGTGTTTTAAGGATTTAAGGTTGAGAGGATGGGATTTGGCTATGTAAATTGAGGTCTAGAAGGTCTAGAAGGTCCTTTTCGAGTTACACCTGTCTTTGGGGTTTTTTATCACCTTCACTCTTTGAGAAGACTGCTATGTATATTTTCAGATACACAGGATTAGATAAAAAATTAATTTAGAGTTATTTAACTGTTTTTAAATTAACTTTGAAATAAAATCTAAAAAATAAACTTGCATATTTTTTAGACTCTAGAGCAACAGTTTACACAAACAGAAAAAGAAAAGAAAGGAATTGCTATGGATTCAGTTAACTCGGCACAAATAATTGAATTTTCACCATCTTTTGTGGTTAACAGATGTTTTCAGAAGCCCCTGAGCAAAACTATTAAGAACTAGATTAACATACAAGAGAACATATATAAATATTAAACATATTTGGTCATAAATACACTTGGCTGATAAAGATGCCACAGAGACTTTCTAACATGGCCCTTCTCAAGTCTTATTTTCATTATTTTAGTGGGAAGTGGGAATTGGTTGCAATTTTTTCACAAAATTGAATTCCAAAGGCATAAAGTGCATTAAATATTTCAATTATGCTTTTCTAGAAAAAATATTTATAAATTACCTTTATTAATAATATGAAAAACCTAACAGTCAAAAATTAATGTATTATCTCCTTTGAGTAGCAACCAATAATATTGCAATAACCTTGTTGAAGGAAAATATCCCTTTTAAAGCACTGAAACTTGATTGTGTGAAATATGACTGAAGAAAAGATAGACCAAAGAGAAAGACCAAAAAAAGAAAAAAATCTGATGCCTAATTGACATCAAACAACATTCTTTAAAATGCAGGTTACCTTTCTGCATCACAATCTTCAGACTCCTTAAAAAGCCTTAGTTTTGTTTCATCTCCTCAATTTTTAAGTCTTGGATTAATAAAGCAACAAAAAAGAAAGAAATACTTTACACATAGTCACAGCAACCAAAAATAATTTTTGTGTTATTTAATCCCGCATTAACAGCTTAGACAGACGACAGGGTAAGATAGTCATGGTACTTAGAACAACTGTGGTTCACTGACACCTTCTTCTGTCCTCACACATATGTGAAATATATGATTAACCAGAGACTAATCATAAAGAATTACCCAGAGGAACCACTTAATTTCTGAATTTATGTTTAGGTGGATGTACTTGGCTAAACAGAAATGATAGATAAGAGTTTGGTTGGATGTTTCTTCATTAATATTTTAATAATATCAATATATCCAATATGCAAATGTTAATTATATTACAGTTATTGGCATTTGAAGATTTTATGGTATCAGTACATTAGAATGATGCTTGACTGAAAGATTCAAGAGACACAACAGATTATGAGTGAGTCAAAGAAAGAAAAAGTTATGAAGTATGACTGCTACAATGTATATAATAGCTGAAATAATACACCATAGTTGAGATATTATGCAAGTACTGATGGTAAGGTGCTAACTACAGTCTATACTTTGGTTTGCTTGTTCCTCAGTCCTGTCCATACATATAAAACTATTTAGCTAAGAATTGCATTGGACTGTTGTCCCTGCATTTTCTTGCTTTCGAGTGTTTGAGTCTTTGTAGCACCGTTCTCATGCTGCTTCACATAAACAATATTGTATTCTCAGAACTTATCAGTATGTTCTGCAAAGTTGTTCTCTGAGAGGAGAATTTGACTGATGGTCATATTGACCAATGGAGTCAGGAGGTCGTGACCTCCTTGGGCCAGTCTGGGCCCTCTGTACAAAATGTATATAAGCTATTGGAGTCAGATAATAAAGAGCCTTCCATGTCTGACCCTGCTGCTGCCTGCTGTCCTCTGTGAGGGTCCATCCACGTCACAAAATGTTATCCCCCTTCGTGTCAGGATAACATTGGACAAAGACTTAAATTGTTTCACCACATTATTAGGTAAAGCTGAGGCTGGAGGCACATGAATTTTGTGGCATACAACCATAACTACTGGACTATGAACAGTCCACTAGAAAAGTCATAGAATAGAAAGATGACGTGTCGGACTGAAAACCATAGAGCAAATTGCCATAAACCCAAAGAAATAGTGAAAAAAATATTTTAAAATTATTGAAGAAGGAAGTTAACCCAACGATTTCTCAGGCCTTAAATGCACATTAAATTACCAGCTACTTGAGTGTAGCTTTACCATGCAGTTGCTAGATGAAGAGCCTTGGAATCTCGGCTTCTTTTAAATGTGTAAATACATATCCTGAAGAAAAGCATCTTCTGACCTGTGATCCTACAACAATAAAACACTCATTTGCTTTTCTCAGTGAATAAGGCACAGCAAAGGCCACTGGGCTGACACACACTCAAGTCCACGTGATAGCAGTCTGGCACCTCTCTCACTCTTCATCCTGATCAGCATGGAAGTAGAGTGCAGTAAGGTTACATGTGTCCCTAAATACTGATTTTTTTTTTTTGTATAAATGAAAGTAAAAAAGATACCAGGTGTATCCTGGTATCAATGTATCCTTATTTGGTATTTCTCATTGGGTGAATGTCACTATTCATAATTAATTCAGACTGGAATTTCATTATCAAGCCAAAGCGTATAGGAAATGTATGTTAATCTTTTCTCTCTGTGGAATGCGAAATATGAAGTCATAAATGATCCTCATGCTTAATAAATAGTTATAGTTATTACACATTATAGGAATCCAGATTGCACCATTCTTCCTTATAATGCATGGTATCTTCATTTCAAGTGGCTGTACTGAAATTATTATCACTATAGGGAGAACAAATTATGGCTCAAAATGAAGAATAATAAAAAAAATTTCATTTGGGTTTTGGACAATAATCATAATACCTCCTATTATTATTGAGTAATACTCTACCCTCTCCATCAACAACCTGGATGCACAAATCAAATGATGGAAATGCAAGGTTATACAAGGTCTGGATTGCATTCAGAGTATTTGCACGTTCGTCCATAGAAGACTGTAAAAGATCACCCAGGTATGTAATTTTCAAGTATTTGAAGCTGTTGGTAAGTGTTAGGCTTAATGGCGGCGATGTGCTATTTCTTTTTCCTCTTTTAGCATCTAAAACTTAAGCTTTTAAATTCTTGTGCTATTAGACACTTTAACCTTTTCGAAGTCTTCTCTCCATTTTTCTTTTTGCCACTTTATATGCACTCTTCTTCATGCCTTATTGTGTTTAACAGTCTTTCAAACATAGTTTTTCATCCCCAGAATAAGTTGAGTCTGAAAGGACTTTTTCTGTCATCTATCTGTCTCACTCTTCATGTGTCATGTTACTTCTTTTAATTGACTTGGTCCAAAATCATCTCCAATAGATGAGTAGCTATTTCACCTTGAATACCTCTGGAGGCAGTGACTCCCTAAAATCTTTTGGCAGTTTGTTTCATTGTCTATCTGTTTTGATAGTTTCAAAGATTTTTATACTATTTAACCTACATTTCCCTTGCAACAGCTCAAATTTATTACTCTGTCTCGGGTGACTAATGAGAATAATTTCCCTTGTCCCTTCACATATCTGTAGAGAGCTATCACACTTTTCTTAAGTCTTCTTTTCTTTAAACTGAACAGCCAACTTATCTTATTAACCTTTTTCTCCCCTCACGGATCTTTCTTTCCAAACCTTCTATCATTTTCTTGATCTCTCTTTTCTTCATTTTATGTCCCATTGCTCAAATGATAAAAGAAGAAGACAAAAGCTAAGAAAAACTGTAGGCAAGCTTTTGAAAACAAAGCACAAAATAAGAATTTGTTTTAATTCATACTCAAAAAATACAAGTACAAAGAATAAAATATCCAACTGAAAATCACCACTGGGGGGCTGATGTGTGCACACATGCAGGCTGTGTGTGTAATTGTGTGACTGTTCAAATCCTTTGGAAAATAGTGTGGCTGCTTGTCAAGATCTAAAGCAAAAGGACTGAGATTTCAAAACAGAAATACAGACTCAAACAATCCCTTGCCTATTGAAATAATTTGTCCTTGCCTCAGCTGCAGGTCTCGTTTGATTTTTTTTTTTTAAGCAATAGTTTGATGCTTTTGCTTTACAGTACTACAAAACAAAACAAAGGGAACTTTTTAAAAGTAGTGAAGAACTAATTTAGTCTTGTCTGACTTAGGATATTAGAACAAGGAAGCTCTGCTAGTGGTCAGTCTTTAAAAAGACAAGAGATGCATTACCAGGTCAGAACAAAAGACCATGGTGGTGTCCCTGGCACTGGCCAGAAGGAGGCGAATCTATAATATAAGAAGCAGAATATGTTGTCCCTACAGGGTCTGAGCAATAAATATTTTTATTTTGAAGAATTTAGTTTACAATGGATTTATTGTTCAGTTTGACCTTAAGTAGTTGGTTTATTCCTTGTTTCAATGAGCTCATCCTTCTCACTCCCCTGTGCAAGACTGACTTCCACAGGAGCTCTGCTGGGATGGTATGAATCAGTTTCAATTAAAAACATTACCACTGATGATGTTCAACTTGCCAAGAGAGATGATAAGTACCAATTTGAATTGGCATGTTTCACTATCGAAACAAAGATGAGTTTTCTGTGACACAAACTGGGAGAGAAAGCAGACACATTGTAGTTCTTATTCAGTTTAGGATTACTTAGGAGGATTCCTTTTCCTCTCTCCCCCCTCCTCATCCAGCCTCTATCTGTGCCCAGATGAGTTTCGTGTCAAGAAGAAAGTCTCATGACAGAAGAGTCTGGAGTGTTATCACTACAGGGGACTCATCTAAAAGTAATTAAACTGCTCAACCAGAACTCTTATTACCATTTTCCTTCACAACTCGATCCAGAAAACAGAAAGAGCGAACTCAAAGCTAAAACATCAGAAACATCTCATAATGCTGTTACATTCTTATGCTAGATATTATTCCATTTATATCTAAGGTATGTGTGAGGAATAACTGCTATTTGAGGATCAACTCTCTTACTGCAGGAGTCATTAAAAACCATTGGATCATTGCAATAATTTTCTCTTCAAACACACTGTGTCAGTGGCACAGCCTTACAGTAGATTCTTCCAGTGACAGCAGTGACAGTAAGGGGTGCTTAAGGGCCAGCCTGAACTCTGCCCAGTGAAGACAGTGGTTCTTCACACAAATAGCTATGGCTTGTTAGGTTCTCCTTGTCTTTTCCAGGACTGATAAAGGCAGGTACATTATAACAGAAATTTAAAATATCCTTTTTGAAACATAATTTATGAACCACACACACACTCACATGCACACACACATATACAAATAATTGTTTAATAGAATTCATTGATTCAGCATGAGGAGAAAAACCTGATCTGGTTTATTAATTGATAGAGTCCACTTTGAAAAGGGAATTCAAAATGTACAGTTGTAACTGTGCTTCATGTGGATATATATATCATTTATTATATATATCATATATATAATTTCTTACAATCTCTGAAGTAGCTGCTAACATGGTCTCTGGAATGGAATATGATGGATGAGTTGAAATGCTTTGAATCTTTATAATTCAAACTGTAAACAATTTTAAACTTGTTAGTCCATGTTAGGGAATATAAAAGCTGTCATTTTTGTTATATTAAAGCCATTCAAAAAGTGAATCTCTTCTTTTCTGTTTCCAATTCCAACTCAAGAAATATTTCTCTCTGATGCTCTCCATTGCATCCTGAAGGAAACCATGAAGAGATTTCATTTCCCATGGGCATTTTGACCTGTGTCAGTTGGGAATCCAGTTGTGCTTGGGTGATGAGCCACGCTGCTCCTGCACTCACCTCCATTCTTCTGTTCTCCTCCCCCTCTGCTGAGCAGAGCTAACAGCTGGGTAGCCCTGTCCTGACAGAACAAACATGGCGTTCTCACTCCTTTTCCTTTGATTTTATTACTGCCTAACAGAAATACACTAAGGTTGATGAAGTCCTTTATGATACTTAGTCGCTACTGACTTATGCAAAGAGTTAATGAATGAATGAAATGTGCATTTGGAACAAATTGGTGTGTAAGTGGCCCTTGACTCAGGAGACCAGGCTCTTTTTTTCACACGTTTGCTGGGTTTTCCATCAAACAGGCTGGAATCACAAAGCAGATGGGAAGTGGAGCAGAGAGAAGGATTGTGGGGTGTTTGTGTTTTACCCATGTTACATGAACCAACCAAACTATCAAATGTGTTTTAAAAGAAAATTCTAGAGAATGAGAGTGATTCAGTTTTGAAGACTGGAAACAGGCGTTGCTCTCCCACAACTTTAGAAGCAGCGGAGTTGAAGGTGATTTTGCCTTTTCAAACATGGGAGGTGTTAGTTGAGAGTACAGTCTGTCCTGTTGTGGCAGTCTTCATCTGTGAGGTAGTTCTCAGGGTTCATTTTCATAGATCCCACATTAAGGGAACAACCAACTCAGTTACTGAACCCTCGGTCTATATGACATTCCCAATAATTTCCTTAACCCTGCACCTGCTCTGTCTCTGACTAAACAGAAACTTGGCACATCAAAGCTTTGACCTCAGAACCACTATAAAGAATGTACTAAATTGTCTGGTTTTCTATGTGTACAGTTCCCATCAAACCACTTCACAGATATCAGTGTCTATAGTAATTACAAATGTGCTGTCTCAAAATGATATGCAGCTTATTCACTTCACAATAAATCTCGTCATTTTTACCTTCAAACTTAGTCATAAATTAGATCATTTTGTGTGGGAGAAATTACTAGTGACAAATGTGACATGTAATACAATTGTTTAACCTGTTTTCCAAAAGTGAGCTCAAGTTCCTCAGATATTATTCATATATATTTGTAAATAGATTGAATTATTTTTCTTCTGAGGTTATTTGTTTGTTTACACTTATTTATAATGAATTCCCTTCTACCCATCTGTCACCTGAAAGGAACCTGAAAGCAAATGCTTTCTGTGACTTTGAGATCCTTTTGTAATGCCAGAATGGTGAATAGAGGCCTTAAGGTAAATTACACAAAAGTGCAACCTCTATTTGCTGTTCATCATTCACTATTTCTTATTTGTATTGTGCGACTTGTCAAATGCATTGTTTCTTTTCAATGAATGAGGAATTAGAAGGTTTGAAGCAGGAGAATAACAAAGGTGTTGAGTAAATAAAGCACTTCTCTTTTGTCACTCACCCTAAACAGAAGGTGGAAATTGGCATGTTCAAAGTAAGTGCTAAACCAGAATGGAGCAGCAGGATAGTCCATACAACAAAGCAGAAACTGAGACAAACTTTACATCAACTCCTGAAAGACAAGTGATGAGGAAAACTGTGCCCAACACTTTGGATAAATGAGAGACAAAACTGAAGTAATCAGGAATGGATGAGTCTCATAATTACCATGGTTAACAATCCATTCTGTTCTCTTTCTCCCTTGGTCATACCTTTTAAATGAAAAGCTGGAAATCCAGAACCAGAGGAGACAGAGGTTTACCCTGGGAAAAAAAGAAGATGCATTCTCATTCCTTGATGTTGTAAATTTGAATTGCTCTGCTGCTTTCATTATAGCAAGAATTAGACTTTTCTCTGTTCTGTTGGGAAAAAATCCTTAAGCAGAACTCAAAACAAAAAACTTAGATAAATCTCAAATTGTCTCTTTCTGCTAAAACATCTTACATGTGTTTGCCAATTGTAAAACAAAAAGACATCCAAAAAGATTTCCAACAAAAATAAATTAGCAATGACTTCAGACATTAAAAATTCCTCTTTCTTTTTACGCTTTTCCAGGAAAATAGTTTCAGGTTTAAGTTCTGCCCAAAAGGCTTGCAGTTTCATCAATAGAAAAGGAAGCTATTCTGAAGAGGTAAAATTTTCATCCATTATGTACTTCTATAGAATAGATTTATTTATAGAACTTTTACGAGATAATAACACTTCACAACAGTTGTAGTTTAATAATGGACACTGACATAAGGCCTTCAAAAATCATATCTCTACAGAGTTCTTGGAAGATAACAATGACTATCATACCCATCACTTTGAAGGATTTGTTATTGTTAACTTTTTGTCTCATTAGTTTTTGAGTGTTATCTCAAAGGTGATCAAAATACTTTTGGAATTCATGATGCATAGCAGCATTTCTGATAAACACAGTTTCCTTAAGAACACCTATAAATAGGCTTCAAGTGACAAATAATAAATTGCCTACCTCAGCAAAATACCTAATAAACTTTTATCTCCTAGAATGAGCTAGCTGAGGTAACAACCCTTTGATTTGGAACCTCCATATTAGAAGAAAGAGTATTTTAATGATCTCAAATGTAGTTCTGTATCTCCCCTTCATAAATGCCAGTGTTGTAGGCTCTGCAGAAATTCATCCAAACAGCGCTTTACAATGGTGTTTTAGTGTATGAACATTCAGCTACTTCAGTGTTTGTTACTCAATCTAGGCAGCTTCACAAGCACACACTACAAAAAGAGTGTGTTGAGGCCTCTGTGTCCATTGCCACAAGTGCCTGCCTGCAATAAGAGACCTTTAGAGCTTGTGTCTGTTACAATGCATTTTTGGTCAAGCCTCTACACAGCTGTTCAATTCAATTTCAGTACACTGGTGCAAATATCTAAGAAATTTGGGATCCCAAGCACTAGTAAAAGTATGCAAAAAAATAAGAATGATTCACATGCAAAAATGCTCACAGGACACTCCAAGACGATGAACAATTGACAGGTTCCTCACTTTGCCACACTTTGTTCCACCAAAAGGAGATGTGTCTCCTTCCTGGGAGAGTTCCTTTTCGCCATCCTTGGCAATGATGTAATGTGGTATCATATGTTGGCCATGCCCCTCCCACTGATCTGGGACAGAACCATGACACTCTCCTTCTTTCTTAGCTTTTATTGCTGACCAAATGTCCTATGGTATGGAATACCCTTTTGATCAGGTTAGGTCACCTATCCAGGCTATGTCCCTTCTTAAGATTTTGCCAAGCCTCAGCTGCTGGTGGGGACAGAGCATTGGTGAGACAGGGCTGATGCTGGGCCAGCACTGCTCAGTGCTACCCAAAACAATGGTGTGTTATCAATACTGTCCTAGCAAAGCATAGCACTGTGAGGGCTTCCATGGGGAAAATAAATTCAGTTTCAGCCAGAATCAACACCCTGGTTCAGGAGGATCATCGGGTGGCAAAATATTCTAATACCAGAAAAACCATAAAACCCCAAAACGGCAGTGAGGCATTAAAGAAACACACACACACACACACACACACACACACACACACACACAAAGAAAAATAACCCAGCCTAACAGCTTTTGTGATAGAGCTGCAATAAAATAACACTTGAGACTTTTGGCTTTTTTTAAGTCAGTTTTATGAAATTGGATCAGAAGGATGAGGTATTAAAATTTTTCTGTGTAAACAGCTATTCTCAATTGTTTATACAGACCACAATGAATGTCAGAAGTCAGTCTGAAAAATGAGTAGAACTCATTTCAGAAGCAAATGCAACTGACATATAGACTGTGATATGAGGTCAAGAGAACTATTGTTTGTTGCTTCCAGACTAAAGAAAATCCCTAATTCCAGCTGAATAAGCGGTCAGACTTCTGCTTAGTGTCCTTGTGCTGAAATGAGCTAATTGTGTAGGTACAGATGAAGAAGTGGCAATACAATAAGAGCATATACCCATCAAATGAAACAATAGCACTTGGGCAATAGATACTCAAAATATCTATTTCTAGAAATACAATTGTTCTTGAAACTGAAATGCCAGCTCTGAAGAAAAAATTTCACCTTTTCAAACTTTCACAAGTAGCAGGATCAGTGCTAGATTTGCTGCCAAATACTTTTAGAGTTAAATTTATTTTCTATTGCTATAAAGGTCTACTTGACCTGCACACAAGATAGAGATATATGCACAAAATAATCTGGTTGCAGTGAGAACTACAGCTCACATGGTAAAGAACCTTGGTGTCCTTTGTTAAAACCATTATTTAGAAGGGAATAACTGGCATTTTATTAAAAGCATTGGTCTGGCTGTGCTGGAAAAGATGTAAACACAGGCAGGAGTTTTGTGAGTTTGCCATGTTTGCCCCAAAATATTTTTGAGCTGACCTGGAAAGTATTTTAGTCTCCTTCCTTGGCCTGTGTTCTGAGAGTGCCAGGTAGGGCACCAATTAGTGCCTTTTTGGCAGTGCTTTTATGTGCCTTGCACACTTCTCTAGGAGGCTTGGGGCTAAAATGGAAGAAATTGGTTTAATAAAGATAGAGAGAGAAGCTAAATGGAATGCAAGTGCCTTCTTTAAATGTCAGCAGCTCAGCTAGTGCTGCCCCTCACGGATATCTGTGAGAAGCACCTGGCATGGTTGTTACTAGCCTAGAGCTAATTACCAAAGCTTAGATTTCTATTTTTTCAGGTTCTAGATCGCAAACACTGCTTTTCATTTACCCATGCATATTCTCCTTTCAGCACTATAAATATACTTCTATGCCAAATAGTGAAAAACACAGTTGAAAACAGTGTGAGGAACACTCTTTTTTTCTTACTCCATTTATTTTCCACCTCTAAACTTAATCTTCTTCCCAAAAGAGGACAGGAGGATGATTTTTGCTGAAATTGAGTGCAGTGTCTCCTTCATGGCACAATTTAATTACTATTCACATGATTTAATAGAGACAGGACGCATAAAACTGATTTATTATACTATTATTCTGTTGTGATTGTAAAAGATGTGGGTATATTCCTGAAAATTTAAGGTAAGTGTGGATATCAACTCCTTTACTGAGTGTGACAAATGCAGAGAGCTTTTGTTTCAGCAGTGAAATGCTGTTCCATTATAGTATTTCCTACCCTGGTGTTTTACGTAGCCTGTGATATTTTGCCATAATAATTCCGGCCTGTTATTTGCAGCACAGTATTCATGGAGTTAAAGCCAATACAAGACCTGCAATGATTAACTCTTGAGAAAACCATAATGCAGCAAATTAATAAAATTATAGGAGTACTATGCCAAGAAGTCAGTGTCTTAGTCAAGTTGCTGATACATGAGTTTCCACATTAAATAACACCACCAGCAACAACAACTCTGTTACAAACCCTACCTGAGATGAAAAAGATTTAATAAATATGGGGAAAGTTACCCTGAGAGCAGGATAAAACACTATTTTCAAGGAATTAGAGGGGGGAATTCTCCACTACTGTTTTTATCCTGTAAATATAGACAGGGCAGGAGTCTGAAGGGCAGTCACTTTTCCTGCACCTTCCCTGAGTTCTGAATTGAGCTTATTTATTTTTAAATCAAATATATAGCTAAGATTTCCCTTCAGAACATTTTACTCATTGTACTTTGTAAACATAAGAGAGAGAAGAGAACCCAAGTTACTTTGTCTTGATATAAAACAAGAGTAGTAGTGAAGAAAATTTGAAATGAGAAGGGAGCAAGAGTTTTTAAGAAACAAAAATCATCAAAAAGTGAGTAATTTCTACAATTGGAATTGTTAGAAGTATACTAAAAAAGGAGAGTATGAGGTATAAAAATGTGTCAATGTTATCAAAAATATTGAGTGTAAAAGTTATCAGGTAAAAAACTTATATAAAAGTTAGCAGAAGACTTAGAATAGTATATCCATGATAATCCAGTAGAATGTTTAAGAGCTATCTAGTTTCTCAATCTTTTATACTTACTGAAATTCTTTATGTAGTTAGAGAGGTATGCCAGCACTATCTGTCTACAGACAAGACCACCTGAAATAGTAACGGACAAGAAGTAAAAATTTTGCTATAAAAAAGCAGGAAAAAAAAATTCATTAACTTTCCCATTGTATTTCCAAGGTACTATTCTCTTATTAGAGATATGGTGATATTTGAAGTCTTCCTGGCAACTGCACAACATGAAAGATTCAACATTGCTCAGGACTGCAAAACTGTAAAACTTCCAAAATGGGTTTTACCACTGACATGCAATATGGATTTACAGCTAATCACTTACGATTCCAGAAAGCACAAGAAGTAAAATCAGATGGAGTTCTTCCAGTTCTCTCTCATGCAATGGGCTGCTCAGGTAAGCCAGATTTGCCTGCCTTGTCTGAAGCCATTTTGGTTGAAAACTGTGATGGATGGGGACACATTATGGACCAGTTTATTGTCCATCTGTGCTTATTATTGATAAAGGCATAGTAAGTAAATTACTCATGCTGTGAAAATGATCTTGATAATGGCAATTGCCTCAAATTAAATGGAAGTACCAAGATTATAACTAATATTAGAATAACTAATTTTAATTTTTCTGGTCATATAAGCACATTATTTCTGTAAAGAAAGATTAAAATTTTTCAGAAAGAAATGAAGACATTTCTATTTGCCTAACAAGAAAAATAAATGTAGAAAAAAATGGTTTTGTGTCATCCTCAATATTTCACCTCCTTTTTCTTCATTAATATTTTATGGAATTGCCCCAAGAATATTTTATTTTAAAAATACTAGAATTCAAATATTCTTGAAAATTTTTCTGAATCCTGTCAAAAATATTAGAAACTTTCATTTAGGAAAAGAAGGACCTCAAATCCTGAAGACCAAGCATCTCAAGCTTAACAGTTCCTATAGTTATATTCCCTCACCATGGGAGACTTTAGAGGATCTTTCTGTAGTATTTTATCAAGTTTGATCATATGGTGTCTGTAACATCCTTTTACATCCTAAAATGCCTGGGATTTTGAATGTTTCTCCCCACACTGTTGTGAAATTTAAATGTATTCTGTAATTCTATTGGTCTTTCACCTGATTAAAAGTTCCTTGCACTTGTGCACCACACATAGATGGATGCAGAAAACTTCCAAAGAATAACACCAAAAAAACATGTGCACGCTTGCTTTCTAAGCTGTTATTGATAAAATGATAGCTTGAAGTGAGCTAAAAGAATATGGAGAGAGATCTACTGGATGGCAGGGAATGATTTCACCTGCTGCTTTCCATTATAGCAACAAACTTGTTTTGAAAAAGAAGGTATGTTATGACTGATAAACAGAGATATTATTGATTCTTCATTATTACTTTTAGAATTTCAGTAACCTTAATTATGATCAGGATAGTTACATTAGGCACAGTTAAAAACACATGAAGAGATATGGAGAAAATTCAGAGTTCAGCCTAACGAGTTTAATTTTATGGATAAATTAGGAATCACAGCCTAGAAAATCGACACCTGTTTGCTTTTCCAGGGGACAACAGATCACACAACAGACTCCACTTATGCAGTAAGTGGATTCTAAATGCCAATTCTCCAAACTGAAGAGCCTCACACTAAAGTCAGTGACACTGCACATGGGTTCAGAGGCATGTAGTTACCACTTCAGAAAAGTAAAAGGCTTAGCATCCCATGCCAGCTAGCAGTAGGTTTTACTTCTGTATATAACTGGCAATACCTGATGGAAGAAATCTAGCAGTAGACATATGCTTTGCTCAGAAGACCCGTGTATCTTTCCCTGGCAAAATTATTTTTGAGCAGGGAAATTATGTCTTTACTAGAATGACTTTTTGGAAAACATTGTTCTAAATTCAAGAAAGTGAAATAATAAGTGGATATAATTACCTATTATAATAATAATTAAATAATTAAATAATTATAATAATTAAATAATTAACCCTAATTAATAAAACAGGAGAAGGAGATACTTAAAATATCTCACTGTCTAGTTACATGCACAGTTTTTTGTACTGAAATGCAAATATAGAGTGACATATTTGCTACAGCTAGGGCTTCCAAAGACTGCCTAAGGCACAAGACTTTCAGTAAGACCAAGATAGTCCAACATCCTCAAACGCTCTTAAAAACTCAAGATTAAGCAAACTAGTAAGCATCATTTGAAGGAGAAATTCAGATTCTACCATTCTTTCCAATATTCCACTACTAGCTCCTCATCTATAAAGCACTCACTTTTGCACTGTGCAGAAGGGAATCACTGTCACTAGAAGGTTGATCTCTGTCAGGGCTACAGACAGTGGAGCTGTGAAAAGAGAATAAGCAGGGAATCCAGTAGCCTACAACAGAGATACCTGGGGTTCTGATTGTGAGCCAAGGAAAGCCCCCTTTGTTGAATCCATAAGTTAACATACGTGGGCTATTGTTTTACACTCGTGCCAGCACTGGTATGCAACCAGCATTTTAGCTCTGGCTTGCAACCACAACGATTTTCCCTTTCAAAGAGAACTCTGTCCTGTTTTCCTTTGTGTGCAAGTGCAAAATGTCACATGCAAATAGATATAGTAGTTTTTGATCACCCGAGTGGGCTTAGGCACATATATATATTTTATAACTACTGCAAGCAGATGACAATGCTCAAAACTTACACAGGGCAGAGCTCTGATGCTCTGGGGTTTTGCCCTTCTCTCAGACAGATGACTCACAAAAAGATATTTGTGAGTACATTTTGGATTTTGTTTAAATGTGTGTCTGGGCAGTATTTTACAGCGACATGCAAGCTTATCCTTTTTTTTTCCCACTCCAAGCAAATATAAGCTCATTCTGCAATATTGCAATCTGGCCAGACAATATGCAGCCTGTTCACATGGGTCTGAGCCTAAACCAACATAAATTCCTAACAGGATCTGATAGTTCACAACCAGCACCAAGCCAGCAGAACCTGGACAATTGCAAGGTTACAGCTGGCACCCCTTTGATCCACACAGAGCTCACACAGTCAGAGCCTGTATCTGCCTCACAAACATCATGTTGGCAGAGCCTGAGAGACTCAGACAGCAGTTGAATGATGGATCCAATTCATCTCTCAGGTAGCTAATACTAGGGGAAAAAATGCTGCAGTCACATGGCAGAAAATGCTTCTCCCTCACTCTGTCAACTGTGTGAGTAAAAACTCACTTTGTCATCTTGTGGTTCAAAACACTTGGGTACATACTGGCAGGATTTTTGTTGGATGACAAGATTCCTGCCTGCCCACAGCAACAATAAACCTGATATAAAAGCATAAAAATGGCAAACCCTCAGTTTCACGTCCTTTGAGTAATCTGTCAAAACAATTCTAAGCTCACTTCTGAGTTGGTTCAAATTTCTGGTGCTGGACAATCCAACACAATCCACTGTTTAGTGTTAAAGACTGCAGAGCCTTGCTTCACTGCCAGGGTGAGATTTTAAAAAGGGTCTCAGTGTTCTGCTAGTTCTTCAACAGGTGAAGTCACTAGAAATATTATTACTAAAATCACACAGATAGCCTCTAAATATGTTAGATTCAAACCCTGTGCAAAATTAAGTATTCTATAAAAGGCTGCATTTTGAACAACAAGCAACAAACATGAATATAATCAGAAAGCTGAACTGACAGAAAAATACATAAACTTTTCCAAATAAACTACAATTTAGTCCTTATTTTCTACATTTAATGTAATAGAGTGAACCTATCCAGTGGGTAAGAGAGCTGACTGCCAGTAATAGAGCTCACTTCACTGGTTTAGAGAACACTGTTCCCCAAACACTGCATTGAGGGAGCTAGGTCCCTCAAAATTATCTCTACAACCACTGGCACAGGTGTGTAGAGACATCTGAGCTAAAAAGAAGGGAACTTAGATGAAAGAGCACATCTTAAATGCAGTTCATCTCTGGGGCTCTCTTCCTTTATTACAAGCCCTTGCTAGACAGCCTTTCATCTCCTTGTGGAGGCTGGCACCAAACCTAGAGAAAGTGATTCTTTCCTCTAACAAGGTGGGGACAGTGCAGCATCCTTCCCTGCCATGGCATAGTTCAGTGGCCAGTGAGTGAACTCAGGGACTACCGAATTCAAACTCTTGCACTGACTGAGAACACTACAACCTCACCTCACCACTGCACAGGCTAGCCTGGTGTGGAGGAGACACTTTCAGAGAATTTTTGTTTAGTCTGGAAGAATACATGAATATTTTCTGGTAGTTTGAAACAAGCTAGTAGTGTATGAGCACAAAGCAAGTGTCTGCATAAAGGCCTCTCTGAGAAGCAAAGTCCCAGGTTATACTTCCTGATGTATTTACATTTTCTGGTTTTGCATATTGTCCATTCTGCACTAAACAGCATCTGAAAAGAATCACCAATCACACAGATGTTTTTAAATTTTTCTTTCTCTGGTCTCAGTTTAATAAACCTGTCACTACACTTTGTAAGTGGTCATTCTATTTCTGTAGTTGCATTCTCTCTATTCATGTTCTTTGTCACATATGTATAGCAATCTCTTGACACACATACACTGGCAGTTAATCTCCAAATATTTTCTCTGGGAAGAAATGATGAGGAATTTCTGTTTCCTTTCAGAAGAGTTTTTTTCTTGCTTTGCTTTTCTTTAGGTATGTACAGGGATATCTTTCACAGTTTTTCAAAATCCTATTTGCTTTCCAATATAATGTCATGGGTTTGATTGTATCTTGCAACATCAAAGCCTACAAAGCAGGTTACAGGGGAAAAGGATTTGCTTTCTTGGACTGCTTCCCAGAAGACAAAACAAAATTCTCATATCCACTGCCTGCTCTTCTAAATTTCCTATCTGCCATCATTAAGTGAGTCAGTGTCAGGATGTAAATGAGATCCTGTTGATCTAGCTACTGAATCTGAAAAAAACCCAACCAAACAAAAAACAAATAAAAAAGAAAGCATATATAACAGAATATACCTTTTTAGTGCATTTTAAATGTATGTAGTGAAATTTATCTTTGCTAAACTAAAATAGAGATAATAAGGCGTATACATTAGCTACACTAAGTGGAAAATTTCTTTAAAGGTTTACTGTACCCTTTCAGTAGGTCTCCATGAACTTTTTAGTTCTGTTTATGAGCACATCATGAAGTGTGTAGCCTTCATGGAACTATCTCTGAGCACAATTCCTGTTAAAGGAGGTCAAGCAATGGGATGTACCAAAGAAAATAAACTTTATGTTTCAGTCAATGGACACCCAGTCAGCAAGACCAAAGGCAAAACCTCACCTAAACAAAATCCAGTGTTAAACTTACATTGGGAATACCAGGACTAACCCACTTACTCTTTTAACACCCTTACAGTGCTGCAGGGCTTTATAGAGGGACATGGCATAATGAATCTCTGAATCTCCTCCAGCAGAACCCTTCTTTCTCCTCTGAAGAGAAATGAGTGAGCCAGCTGAGGCAATTAAATCAAATACAGGAGACTTGTTGAAGCAAGAGTATGTCCAATCATTGTCAAGTCCTACTCATACTACATCAGGTTTTACAGCAATAGATGGGAAAGTGGTGTTTAGAGCCAAGACCTGACAAAAGAAATCCCCTCAAAACAGATGAATCTACATTATTACATGCATGAACAAATAATTAAATTATTCATCTTAAGATAAATGGAGGTTTCATTTCTCGTTATACTGTATGTAGTTATCTGGCAGAATGCACTGCAGGGAAAGCACCTGCTGGAAATAATCCTGATGACGTTTGTTTGTTTTTAAGGTGAGCTAATTTTATAATCAGTAGTAGCAATTTATTAGTTAAACAATGTTGATATTGTGTAATCATATATTTTGAAGAATAAGGTTTCTTCACAGAGGCCAGAATACTTCAATGTGGACTGAAAGATGCCTCTTGGGCTCCTTGTTGTACTCTATACTGGAGCAAGGTTGGAAGCTGGCTTTTCTTTTTCCATAGATGGTGCCTAAAGTCAGAGATAGGATGATAAAGCTGACTGAGAAATATAATGTAAAAAGAAAGAAGATCTAAACTAAAATACTTTTATTCACCTCCCAGTCAAGATTCTGGTTCATAGACCATTATCTGGTTGCTTCTGGGTTGCTTCTACAGACAATTACTATCTTGCAACATTTTACATAATTTTTCACTTTTAACAGGGCAACTAAATAGAGTTTTAACTGGAGAATATACTATCGTTTTCTTTAAAGATTCAATTGGCTTCACAGTATATAGTTAATGAGCTATCTGAAAGTGTATCAGTGAAAAGAGCTCATTGTGCTGTGTCTTATCCTATCTGTAAATGAGTCTTTAAAAGCTCTGATCACTATCTCCATACCATCCTCTAACAAAGGGATACATTGGCATCAAGCAGCAAGCAAAGTATTAGGCTGAAATGTTAGAGGAAAAAAGCTAGCTAATTGATACATGGATTTCTCAAGATGATAGCTTATGCTTGAAGGAAAAGAAATCTTCATGAGGATAAAAAAAGAGCCATTTAAATCCAGATAGAGTCCAATGGCCTCAAAACATTGAAAACTCTTCTTTTGAACCTCGTTTCTATAATAGACAAGTACACTTCTCACTGCTCTTCACTTAATATACTCAGTAGTAAAGTACAGAAAGAACTGGTTCATCACTATCATGAATTTGGCAGTTATAAGAAAAACATGTTGGTGAATATAAATGCTTTGTGTTTAATGTTGTTCTCATTCCTCTACTTCTCTTCCTATGGCAGGTAATTATCTACTTCTCTCCTATGGATTGTCATTGGGAATTTTATCTTTCAGAGACCAGGAACATGCTGGAAAATTATTTATGTCTCATCAAACAGGTAAGGCAATTTAGAATCCCCAGATAAGGGGAGGAATTCCTGCAGTCCTTCCAGAAAGATTCCAGAGTTGTTGAAATATTTCAATAAGAAAACCAAATTTCCAGTCAGCTTATATGTACTGTGAAAAGAACACAGTCCAATACTAAAAAAGATGTCCTCCCACCTAGGTTGTTATGTGTTGGAACACACGGGAAGGTTGATAGCACGTTTTCAAGAGTCATAAGTAGCCATCATTTTGCATTCAAATAGTACTTTGAAGTATCTTAACTCATGGTGTGCCTTGCAGTGAATCATATCTCTGTTTCTTTTGAGATTTCCTTATTTATCTGTCATTGCAGATGTTGGTGACAGACAATTCACATCCCCAAGGTCATGGCAGTAAGTGACCTTTTTGCCGACTCTTCCAAGCATTACAGATAATCCTTAAAGGGTTAAGCTGATGTTGTGTGGATCATCAGTGACATCCAGTGGCTATTGCAGGTGATGGCAGGTGTGCTGTGCCATTCCAGAGTCCCACTGTAGTGGAGTGATCCGAACTGAAGAGGACGTTAACTGGCTGACTTTGTTCCTTGTCCTGGCTGATCTCACATGCTGTGAAAATTATAATTATTGATTTATTTTTCAATATTAATATACTTAGCTGCATATTTTTCTTTTGTGGAACCAAGTTCTTCCAGGCACACCTTGTCCATTCAAGACATTTATTTGTCACCACAAGTAAAAAATGGAATTGCCCAGGAGATAACTCTTACATCAAGAACATATAATAGGTAAAAAAGACAATCCCATGAGGGGAAAAGGAAAGGAGGAGGAAAAATACACTTAGACCTCTTTCTATGATCTCGCCACTCTAAATTTCTTTGTATAAACTAGATGGTAAACTGGAACAGCAGTGCTGAAACAAATCATGGATGGGTTTTATTTTGTTACTTCATGATATTTGATTCTCTCCTTGTCTTAAATCTCTTCTTCTGTTCATAACCAGTGAGACATATTCCAGGTTTAGACCTTAAATTATCGAACCAATTTTCTAGCACAATATCACCCATTTCTTGTTTTGTTCTGTTTTAAATGGAAACCAGTTATTTTGAAATCCTTTTTTTTTTTTTTTTTTATAATCTTTCCCATTTTCTCTTTCAGTTTCACTCTACATAGACTGGGTTGTCTTTTTATATGAGTATTATTCCCACATAGTCCCTACATAGAGCCTTGAGGTTTTACGTTACAACCATGTGTGTTTTGACCTTGGTAACTTCTCAGTCTCCACTAAAAGTCTTTATTCTAGCTATTCATGCTGGCTCATGCTTTCCTTCTCTACCGTATATATTTATGAGCCATATGAATAAGGTGCAGGTCTCTGCCTCTCCCTGGTGGCCTGTCTGTTTACAGACATTTATAGGCCTGTTACAGGCTCTGGCTAAGGAACTGTATACCCAATATTCTGCCTGGTCACCACCAAACAGGTACATTTCAATGTATACTCCAAGCAAACCAGAAAACTTCCAGCTCACCCGACTTGTGAATTAAAACCATATGTCATTGTCCTCTCAATTGTTCAAGAACAAAAAAAAAATTAAAAAAAACCACCCCAAAACAACCAAAAAACCCCACACATATCTTGGTCCTATAAATAATTCACTAGCTTGTTCTCTAGATAATCATCACTAACATTTTTATAAAGCAAGCCAGTAGCATAAAAAATGCAGACGTTTGGGTTATGACACATAAAATAATCTTCAAACACTACAAAGTATTTCTACCTCATCTACAATTAGCTATCAAGTACCTCAAATCGCAGATTTTATCCAACCAGAATCTTTTGTAATAAAGGCCAGTTGTCAAAATTTGGTGTTTTAATATCTGGCCAACAGCCAATGAAATACCAAGTGTTTACCATTTTAATATATAAAGAGTTATTTATTCAAAACTAGAACATCATGTAACAATGTACTTCTAATGCATCCACAAAATAATTTGTTTTCTTTCCATGTACAAAATACTTTAAAAAAACCAGTTGTTATAATTTAACCTGAAACACAATGGGCAAATGCAGAAATACAGGACAGCACATGGAAGTTATACTGAGCAGCATGAAGCATGAATATTTCTCTGTGACAGAAATATTGTCCTCTTTTACCTTCCTGGTCTTGTCAGGGTACACCAAAAAAAAGAGTTTGTTCCCTTGGTTACAACAATGCATCTTCCCACTTCAAATATACAGATTCAATTTATAAGCAATTAAGATAATACAGAAATCTGGTCAATTCATCATCATCATCAGGGCAGTGCATATTTCATATATGTAACTAGATAAAGGAAAATTATTAAATTGCTACACTAAATCACAAGATTAGAATACACACTAAAATGGACAAAATGTAACAAGAGAGAAAATAATTCTGCATTTCAGTCATGTTGTGTGATTATTTTACTTAATATATTGGGAGATAGAATTTTACTTTTAGTGGCAATGGTTATTTGCAGACCTACTTTTAAGGGAGACAGTAAAAATATTCACACATCTTTTAAAATATTAAAGATAGGTTTAGAAATTGATTAGGTCATACAAATGCATATGTAAGGCAGAACTGTCTAAGGAAAAGAAATGCATGTAAATTAAGGGAAAGAAATACAGATAAATCACTAAAACTAGTTAAATATTTGTTGTCAAGCATTTATATCCTGTCACTCAAGTCCTCCTAAATATTTGCTCTGAATTGATTCTAAAACCTAAACATCATCACTAGTACTGAATGATAAAAAAAAAATTGTTATGTAAAATAGATGGCACAACTTCAAATTGCAATTGCAAATACTCTCAAAGGCTTCCAAGGGATGAAACAGCATTGGATGAGGAAACCTCAGGGATCATTTACAAAGATGTCTGTTCTTCAATCACTCTTTAAATTGAGTACAGTAAAATTTTGTGACTTAAGCCAAATGTAAATTACCTCTCATCTGAACAAAAGCAAGGCAAAATTCTCCTCTTGTATCCCTTTTTATTTCCTTTTTTCAAACATTAAGTAAACATTTTTCCATAGTAAAAGCAGTTGGAAAACGCTCCTTAACAATGGTGCATTAGTGACAAACCCAAGTTTATTAAACAGAAAGAAATCTACATTCATAATTATTGTCTTCTCCATTCACCACCTTACTGCAAAATAAGAGGATAGGTGTCAAAATCTTCTCTGGAGTTTCCAAATTGTTTTGTGAAAAATCTGATGCTTCACTAATTCTGTAAATCTACACTCAGCTTTCTTCCCATCCCCACCTCTCCTCATTCCCGAAGGATACAGATTATTTTGTCATAGCAATTTGTCCAAGCATATTGTGTTACAAGTTCACTAGAGCTCCATTTTTCATTCTGATCTCCTTCATAACATGTCCAGTCCATGTCACACATGGACTCCAATGTCTACAATGAATATCCATATCTATAAAAGACCAGAATGTGCCTTCCTTACTGAGTTCATTAAAGTCACCCTGTACAAGTGACCCTCAATGTGAGGAGGAGCAAAATGGAACTTCCATGGGCTTGATTTACCATATTTCTCTAGTTTTTTTGTAACTAAATTCTATCTCTAAGGTCCCTTGTGAAAACAGAGGGAAGATTCTGCTGCCAGGAAAAGGAAAAACAATCTCTAATTTGTCTCTTATGCCTGACCCTTCTGCTGAGACATGCATTCATCTTCATTCCCAGCCCAGCTTAATATACTGCAGTTTGACATCTCAGTGTCTGAAGCCACTCTGCAGTTTACAGTAATGCTAAAGTGGAAGTGAAAGAGGGAGAGATATCACTTTGTCACCAGATGGAAAGATGAGCAGAATGAGGTTTGGCGGGATGCTTAATAAGAGTGTTAGAGAACACTGTGAAAATGGCAGATCTTCTCCTTAATGCAATGATTTTCCTATAGGTATTCTCTGCTTTTCAAAGGCAGTCCTCAGACTTGATTCTACCACCTTTCTAAGAAAGTGAATAACAGCTTACTTTGAAAATAAGTGGTTCAAAGAAGTTAATGGAATTTTGTTCTTAACTAATTTGTTACAAAATTATTTTTTAAAAAATTTAGGCAGTTGTTAATCGGTCATGTGGAACTGATTTTTTTAAAAAACCCTTTTTTTTACCCCTTACTCGTTTTCACTCTTCATTTTAAAAGCTCCTTATCTAGGCTCCTATTTTCTTCCCCTGTGTAATAGGGAGAAGGCGAATGTTCAACTCAATTTCTTTTGATTATTATGTTTTGATGAAGACGTTCTTTGTTATACAAAAGAATAACCTGGACAGAGCCAATTATCTGTCTCACATTGATTAAGAAAATTTGTAATTTTGGTCAAGTTTTACATATTGAATTTTAATCACATTACTTTTCTAAAATCTCATTAAAATTTTGGGGCTTTTTAATACAAGTGGTTCAGCAGCCCTCTATTTCATTTGAAATCTAATCTTGGCGTGACAGAAATTGCATGTTTTTAGAAATTAAATAATTACCAGAAGGTCTGCAAGAACAGCAGAAGCACAAATATTGATTCATCATCTAAGCCACTTTACCTTCATTGAAAGTTAAGTATTTGCTAACATGGCTAACACTGGATGACACAATGGTTGTAGTATATCTTGCTAAACTTAAATCTACAGTCAATGTAAAGCCCATGTGATATGAAAATATATTCAAGCTTCTTATAAATAGTTTTATGAAGATATTTGCAATACTGTAAAGCCAAACTACATTTAAAGTGTGCCTGTTCCCTTCCATAGTGTAGCTACAAGGCTATACATGTTTGCATTTAAGATGTTTAACTGTATTTACATATTTCATAGATGTACACTGCAGATGTATAAAAAGGAAACAATTATAGCCTCCTCATAAGTTCACTTTTTTATCTAAATAAATGTCATGTTATATAATTTTAGATTATAACCAAAACTAACAAAACATATTGCAAAGATTTAATCACCCTTGCTGTCTATAGATCAGAAAACCAATTACTATCTATCAGGTGTTATTTTTTTATGCATTCCTTTATTCAGACAAGGAGAAATTATTCTTGATTTGTTATTTTGTTTGATGGCAAAAATCAAAGCAGTAATATCACAGACTTTCAAAATCGTTAAGGCATCTGTGTATCACTGAATCAGACTTAAGCAATTATTGTTTTCTAAAGAATTGCGTTTGCATGCCTTTTGACTTATTACCATAGGGGCATTTGCACTATGACACAATTCTTTGGAGAAGCTGCCATTTCATTTTTGCTCACAGTCTTAAAGTTGTTGTATTCACAAAAGAAAATTGTATGGCTATAATTGACAAAAATGTAGAAATTAAAACAATGTAATTAGTACATTCATCTGGGAAAGAAACTGATCTTGAGATACATTAAGATATACAAGGTTTCTCCATAAAAATAAGTTATCTCCACTTTCAGAAAAAATTAAAAGCTCATCAGATAGTGTAGCTACTCAGAGATAGCATTGATTCAAAATGTTCTGGTTGAAGCAGTAAAAAAATGAGAGTGCTCTGATAACTCTAGAAAGTAAATTAAAGGTGTCTATCACAAAACTGAACTTTTCCAATGCTAAGATTCCTTGGTGAAGAAAAAAAAATGCAAAAATTTTAAAAAGCATAAAAGAAGTTAAGTTGAAGGCTATCTTATGGATGGCACTTCCACAACCTCTTGAAGCACAAGAGGAGGCCTTTCCATCTGCACAGGAACATAAACAATACATAACAACTTAGTTGCAGTATAGACATGCACAGGGATTTCTTCAGTAACATTCCCGTTCGGGTGAACTCCCAGGAAACAGCAAACAGAACAGAAACACTTACAACCACACATATAATCAGAGTTAATTTATTGTACCTGGGGAAGAGTGTCACACCCTTTAAAGATCTGTAGCAAATTATTTTCAAAACAACCAGGGATATTTAGGAAGTATTCTGAGAACACACTATCATTTCATATAACAGAAAAAGCCCAAAAGATACTGTTTAGTCAAAGGCATTAACTACTAAACATAATTTCAGAATTCCTAGAGCTGTGCGAAATCATATCTATGGGCCTGGAATTTAAAGAAACGAGAATATTAAAGAGTAAAAATGTCCTAAAAGATGCTGCTTTATGAGTGATATGACTCCATTCCACTGATACCGCTCCTTCAGGAAAGAAAACATGTTTAAAATCTGGTGTCTCTATATGCAGGCAGACTATTATGCTCTGTAAATAGGTTTAAAATGTCCTAACATTTCTGAGGCTTTCTTATCTCTTGTTCATTTACCTTTCTTTAGATTGCTTTCTCACTTTTCCCCCTTTCCATTAAATTATTCAAGAACTCCTCTTTATAAAGGTCACAGTCATAAAAACCAGGGGATGGGAGCAGTGGCATGTGATTCACAGGACCAATGAGGCAGCACTCAAAGTGGATTGTGAAGGACTCATAAAACCTGAGGCCACAAAGAATTGTCAGCTCGTCTAATCTGATCTCCAGTATATGACAAGTCATTATATCTCACTTATACAGACCAGAGTGAAAATGCCTCAGCTTTTCACTAAAAACAATAATTTTATCTCTTTGGCTACTGAGTGTAGGCAGGGGCAAATTGACCAAACTAATTGCTAGTACCTCCCATAAAGGTTGCCCTATACACCCTGGAATTATTTTTGTATCCTATGAAACAAGATCCAGGGAGAAAACAGCGCTCCTTCTTCCAGCTTCCTCCTCATTCTGGCAGAAGTTCAGTCTGGCATCAGCACTGCCTTGACAATCAAACACAAACAGAGGCTTTGAGGAGCAGAAACAACCCAAAACAGGCTCACGAGCTTCACTGTTTGATTTTTTTGCTGATATACATCCCAGCTGAGTTAAGTTAATGAAGCCACTGCCTAATTAAACCATATCTTTTGCTTTTTTTTCTTCCTGCAACACACAATAGATGGGTTTGGCCATTGTTTCCACTGGTGGCTTTGTTCCAGCGGTTCATAACTTGCTTTATTGAAAATAAAAGTAAAATATTGTAAAAGGTGACCAAGTTCTTGTTTGAATTTATCTTCTTTCATTTTCCTGTCACTGGTTTTTCTCATGACTTACCTCTAATGAAAATAAGCCAATATCCAATGGCACTGCTAACACAGTACATTCAGGTCCCCGGTCAATCTTACTTCTGCTATTCTAAACAGGTGCCACTTCTGAAGTATTTCATAGCAAGCTATTTTTGTGCAGTACCTAGACAATATTTGTGGCTCTGCTTTGTACTTTCTTTACTTTACAAGTGAACTCCAGATCTGTGTGGAGAAATGTAGCTTGATTCCAGTAGCACTGAAGGCAAACTCCCTGCCTTCCCTACTTGTCTTCACTTACATGTCCACTGACCACTAACTCCCACAATTGTTTTCAGCAAACTTATTCCCCATTCTGTAGATCTAGTTCTCATCCTGTGTTTCATTGGTTTTATTCTTTATACAAAATTTTGCTTAGATTATTTAAAATGTCTATTTAAACTGCCCTGTCATTTTAGGAAAGACCAAGATTTAAAAGATTCATCTTTTAAACTCACTGCCATGCTTTATGTCTTACATAAATTTTTCCAAATCTATCTATCTATCTATCTATCTATCTATCTATCTATCTATCTATCATTTAACATGAAACTCTTGTGAAAGGTATTGAATAACTTTAGATTCAATACCAAAAGCTGGCAGCAACTCCCTTAGCAAAACCCCTTTAACAACAATTTCCCAATAATGGGTTATTTTTTCATCAGCATGTTAACTAAGTTTTGATTTAGCTACATATTTCTCTTTGATATCTTACAGCATTAATCTTTTTGTCAGATTTTTAGTTATAAAGTACATTAAAATTATACATTCATACATTAATGCTTCATTCATACATGCTAAATGCCTCAGTAATAACTCAAAGATATAGTTACCATTTCAAGGAAAATTTGTAAAAGGTAGGTTTGACAAGAATTCCTTGCTATAAACCCACATTGAATGGCATTTATTATAGTCCTAAACAATACTTGCAGTAAACAGCTAGTGGACAATCCATCAAATAAAATATGTTTGCACGCTGTATTTGGCCTCTGTCAAGAGAAGTCAATAGAAGTGTTTCCACCCGTTCTTTAGTCTTTAGATAAGGCCTTTCTCAAACACTTTAAAATTTGCTCATTAATTTCAAAGGCAGTCTGTTCAGTGACACTTCATAAACATGTAGAGGACTATATTTAGTGAAAAAGCTTACTTGCTGTAAATGATTCATCCGGCTTTGGAGAAGCTGTATCTACAGAGTACTGAAATACTGGAGTTAACACTATTTCAAGGTCTTCCTTTTGCACTTCAAGTTTATAACCACTGTTCATATTTTGTTGGCTTTTTACAGACAGCATGAAGTGCAATGCTTCAAATGCAAGTAAGCAGATAAATAGCACAAGGCTCATGGGTTGGCCCCAGTAGGAATCCTTTAGAAAATGCTAGATGAGAAAAGGAATACCTTGTTGCTAAGTTACCTTTGTTTCATTTAGTGCCATAATTATTTGTTGCTTAAAGAAAAAGCATTGACATTTTCCCCCTTACCCCTGCCATATGGAAGGTAGGCTTTAAGATTCTCTTATGAGAGGTGCACATTTATGATATATACCTTTATGTTCTCCAAGTGGAAGTATCAACATCCTGCGGGATAATCAAGACATTTTAGGTTTCAAAAGCTTCTGCTGTTTCAAAATAATTCTGATATTCGTGACAGTTTATTTTTAGAAGCAAATATACTTCCTAACTACTTGATTATATATTTCCCTACTTTTCAATCAATCAGGAAATGTGCAGATAAAATTATCTGTCATACACTTTAATCACTATGTAGAACCATTTCTCCCTTCTGGAGAGTTAACAAAACAGATGGTATGAGTGAATAGGCTCATATTTCAGTTTTTAATCACACTCACCACCAGAGGTCTTATTTGGGTCCATATGATATTGATATATTTACCTTAAAAACAATCAAGAAATACTGTAAATTATAAATGATGCCAAAGCAAATGCCATCCTAAATATATTCAGTTGAAGATGTGTAGAAATGCTTTCCTGAATTTTGTGGCAAGTAATTTTTACCTGAAGACTTCAAAAAAACTTTGAACATCACAGAGCTTCTGTATATGTGTATGTGTTTATGGAAATACAATTTTTTTTATTCTTGAAACAGAGACAGTAAAAGGCTATTTGAACTATATAGATAGAGATTAAGTGATGCAACCAATGTCACAAACTAAATCAGTAGCAGAGTTAAGGATAGTACCTGGATCCAGTATTTAATTTTGGTTCTAAATAATGTATTTTAAACAAATTCTGAAGACAAGATATGAATCCTTTTGCACTCTCTTCTTCCAGTGTCAGTTATAGCCTGGCATTACAAGTATGTGGAAAGAGAAATACTGCTGCACCTTGGGCTGTGTGAGCCATGGGATGGAATGTCCTGTGGCTTCAGCCTGAAGTGGTGATGGACCTCTCCAGTGCATACACACTGTGCTATTACTGATACACAATAATGGTGGAAGATACAGAAAGGGTCAACAAGAGCAAATTAGTCCTTCCTTTCTATATTGTCTCTTGAATCACATCAAAAAATGGTAAGCATAAATTTTGAGGGTTTTTTGTTTGTTTGTTTGTTTTGTTTGTTCTTTGGAGTTTTTTCCAATCAGATTCAGAAAAACCCATGTTCAGATATAGATGCAATGCGTCTGTAGTACCAACATAGTTTGAGGCCATCTATGACCCAAAGCAGCAATGCATGTTTTGTAATAAAGATGTGACCAGTAATTTTAGTTTAAACAAATCTTTGGGGTGAGGGGGTTAGAAGGGGAAAGGATCTGTATTAACATCTCTTCTTTCTAATGTCGAGAGGGGACAACATTTCTTCCTTCATTCAAATTCTTGGTTTCATAGTCCAAAAGCTAAATACCCGAGCAATCAACAAACAAGACACTGGGATAAACACATAAAAGAACATAACCTATTTCTTCAATCAATTGAGTAGTTTGTCCTTCCCAGTGAAACTCTTACTTACACATCAGAGCTGGCTACCTTATTCCTTGTTATATGTCTCTACAAACAGCAACCCTTTCACTGTAATTTGACAATAGACAAGCTCAGTGTTTGACAAGTAGTCAGAAATAAGGAGCTATACCCTTGAAAAATAAACAGTGTGCTAGTACATAAAAAAACCACCAAGAGAGAAAAAAACATAAAATATTTCATTTCTTTAATCACTTCCCTTACAGGGTTACTGAATCAAAGAGAAAGTCCTGGTTTTATTTCAGTATCATTTCACCTTGCTTTCATCAACTCCCATGTTGCATTTTTACATTTTCTACCTATTTAAGGACCCACTGAGGACCATGTTCACACATTCTTACTCATTTATCTTTGTCACTTGTAATTACCACAGTGGCCATTTCCTTGCTTGCGCATATTCCTGCTCTACTCCTCTTTCTTTCTTTCCTCCTAGGAGGAGTGTGATGCTCTTTATTCCAGGCACCCTTGGCTGTACCATCTGTAGGAAGATCAAAGACAGGGTCATATCCATCTAATAACAAGAGAGGAAACAATACTGTAGGTGAACACTCTATTAGCCTCCTTCTTCATTTTATTCAGGTCAGTGCTCAGGGACTTTCAGATGTCTTTGAACAAATGGATGTGAAAATGAAAGACAAGTTATAAAGAAATAAGTTTCTTTTCTTACGCAAGTTAGGCTGATAGGTTGAAGCACACCAGTGTTATAATAGTCTTTTCCCTGGGCAGCTCAGGAAGTATCTTTTCTGAACAATTCTTACCCTTCAAAATAAAGCATAAAAATCTGCTTCCATCTTGAGACTTGCAGCTATTAAAAAATGTCCAGAGGCAATAAACTGAAGACTTGTGTAGGATACTGAGGACATTTATTATTGACAGGAAATCAGTCTTCCATGATAGCTGAACTCCAAGATCTCTCTATAGAGAGGAATAATTTCTCCACTGGTGTAAACAGGCAAAGCTTTACTGACTCTGGTAGTGCTGCATTAGTTTATACCAGCAGAGAATTTCAACTAAAATTTTTAATTTGTTTTGGACACCTGGAACTGAAAGTTTGTGTCACTGTGCTGTGAGAGCACCCTGAGCACAGGGCTACGATGGACAGGGGCTTCTGGCTGGGTCATGAAACCTTTCTTTCTGCACCACAAGTGCACAGCCTGAAAACACAGCAGGAAGAACAGGAAAAGCACCAGCCATTCAGCTTCACCTTAGGAGACCTTCTCATTTCTACCTCCTTCCCTGAATTTTTGGTTCAGCTGAGTGCCCTAATCACTAAAGCAGCTGTTGTGATCCTCTTTAGCACATCCGAGTGCTGTGTACTGTGAGACAGCCTGTGTGTGCCTCACTGAAAAATACTTATATTATCTAAAAGTCAGACACTGCCTTTCTTGCCAGAACAAAAATTATGTACATGAAAATATTTGGAACAGAAGTTCCAAACGCTTTGGTCAGGTGTTCTTTTGTTTTTTTGTTTTTTTTTTTTTTTTTGGAAGCATAATATTTCTTATATATTACAGAGAAAGTCACTGAAAGCATGGAGAAATCTTTTCAAAACAGGAGACAGAAAAAAAAACCCAAAAATTCAGTTATGTCAATATATGTGCATATGAAACATTTTCTAGTGCTGATAATGCTGTCTCAGACACTTTGTCTAATGCTGGTAATATTGAGTGTTGCATTAAAATCCTATAAAAAAGTGTGTCCTCAGCATGTGCAAAGTTTCTAAAAATGCCATTGCTATTGACTTTAGCATCCCCTAGCTGAGGGCTTGCTCCTTTATTGGATCATTTTTTCCCCAGATGGAATTACATAAACTCAACTTTTCATCTGTGGAAAGGTCCCAGGCAGTTTAATAGAAAACATATTCCTGCTGCAGTGTTCTAGAGGATGTTTCGGTGTTTCTTTTGGTAACAGCTTATTCTCTACCAGACTGAGTTTTTCATTGGGGTCTCAAAAACTACAAATGATTAATTTCTCAATTCAGTAGGCCATCTAAATAAATTCCTAACTTCATGAATAAGGGTGCTTTACTTGAAGATATTGAGAGTCCTGTACCACATGGTTATCCCTAAGTTAATGGTAAGAGTTTTGCTAAATTAGGGCCATTGTACATATATATAAGATTTTTCCATATATATTCCTTTAATGTAGTAAAACATATAATATTTATAACATATTATAAATCATATAAATATAAAGTAATAAAATAGAAACAAATATAATAATGTTATCTTATATAATAAATATATAATTCTGTTGCTACATTAACGTTGTTTAAGGAAATCAGTTGATGCATTTAATGATCTTTTATTGAAAAAGAACAGTAATTCCTGTCTGTCAAGATTTCTTTGGATAGTTGTTGCAGTTCATGGTAAGTTCAGGGTTTTTAACTAATTGTGTTACTGTGGATCAGTAGAAAGGTATGATGAGTTTTTCTAGGTCTGCTCGACTGAGTAGAACTTGGCTAAGAAAACTAAAAATATCACATAACTTATTGTTTAGTGCCTACCATACTTTAATATGTCCTGCTATTAGTTAAAAACTGTATGTTTCAAAAAAGAAAATAAAAGACAGTATTAAACAAGGCACTCCCCTAATCAAGCCTTGTTATAAAGCTCCTTGTCACTCTTTAGAGCACCAGATATCTCATTTTCATTTATACAAATGTTGAGGTAACAATCAATGTACAGGAATAGCTGCTGTGGCCAATGTTTTTGTGGGGTTTTTTAGGTTTTTTAAACCTTGCCTTCTTTGAAATAAACCACTAAAATCTGGGAAACTACTACTAAGCAAGTACTAGCACTTCGCCAGACTATTATGGGGCTACATTTGTTTTAAAGGTTTACTTGAAATGGAGCCAGAGGTAGAAGCGTGGTAATGTACACTACAGCTGCAGCACACAATAAATTAAAAAAAAAAATTAGTCAGTTTAAAATAGACAAAGATATTACAAGATGTGGATAAACAGACCTTCAACAAAACAATATCCCTTGCCACATTAAAATGAGAACATGCTGTCTTTTTCCTCCAGGATGTAAAGAAATAGATGCCAAGAATATGAGTCTAAGAATTGATGCTGATGCTAAATACCCCTTTCAGAGCTGAGATATTTTGAACACAATGACAAAAGTCAGGGCGGCTCATTAAAATGTATGAAGGTGTTGCCAGTATTAGAAAGATACCACTTCCAACAAAGTCAGTAAATTTCAGAGAAGGTCATACCAAAGATCCTGTATCAGGTGAAAAATACCTATATGGTTCTATAATGGGACTCAAGAATGTGCTGGCAGAAGTTCAGGTTTCTTAGGTCACCTGTCATCATAACAGTGACTGCTGGTTCCATGAGAAGGATGAACGTATTTTAAGAGATCTCTCTGTGGATTCAGCAATTGTCTTCAGCTGCAGACTGTCAGAGTCCTTGTCTCTTCCAAAATCAGTTCAGATCAGTAGCACAGAGGTATTTTACCAAGTGCTGTGGGCCATGCAATTCAGTGGACAGTGAAATAACGTGGTCAGATATGCACATTTTGTGGTCATGCATATCCTGACACTCTGGAGCTCAAAAATCCATATTTATGGTTGGAACTATTGAAGGATTTTGTTGAATTCCTTTTGCATTCTCTTGGAAAAGGGCTGTCACTATTAATTGGTCTTTCATTTTGCTATTTTACAGGCAGTTCTCTAAATTGTCACAAATCATAGGCAAATTTTAAATTATTTAGGACAGGAGCTGTCATTGGCTTTCTATTTGTAAAGTGCCTAACACAGTAGTTTGCGTTTTGGTCCACCTAGAATATCAGTTTCAAATAAAATAACCATCACCTATCTCAGCTAACCTTCACCTGAGATAAACATAAATAATACAACATACACACAGTTGCAGTAATAAGGTAAAAATCAGCACATGTTCTTCATATGAACTCTCCTTACACAGATTTATGACCCAGGAGAGATGTTGGTGAAGTTCAAACTTTGAAAAGGATGGAGAAGCACTTAAGGTCTTGAATGAAAACTTTTCTTAACCCTGGATAAACTGTTTCCACAACACTTGCAAGAAGGACCATATCATCAAATTTCCCAGACAGTGTTGTAAAATAAGCCAGAAACGTGTCTGAGTGTTCAGCATTGATAACATATCCTTTTCCAGAAGAATAAGAAAAGCAAAAGCAATCACAACAGTAATACTACAGTACACGTAACCTATAATGAGTTTTAACAAGCAAATTCACAATTCATGTTAATATATGAATTACAGTTTCCATTTGAATTAATGTGCCGCGTAGTTTCAAAAAAGACAGGCCTTCCAAACTTTGCTTAAAAATACAGGAAATAAAGCAAATGAACAACCTGTTTCGGTTTGAAAATTGATAAATTTTCTCAATTGTTATAGTTTTAGTCAATCAAGGGACTTTTCATGCGAACTAAAATACAACAAGCTCTGAGTGAGATGACAAAAGGCAGGTGTCATTTTCAGATGACATTCAATCTTCTGACCACCAATAGGTTTCCAGTAGTCTCTGAAGCAATGTCATCCTCTAAGTCACAGAACAGGACTCAGGAATGTGAGTGCCCAGGATGATTGGCCAGTCCAAATGCTTCTTTTAAATAATTAAAAATAATAATATAAAAAAAAAAATCAAGAAGCCACAGAATCACAGAACATTTTGGGTTGGAAGGCCTCACTCTGACTTGTGTTGATACCTTTAAAAAAAGTCTATTATCAAAAGCAAATGGAAAGCAGTGTTCCTGGTTAAGTCTATTAACAGGATGGGTAATAAAATGGTTTTTATTGCAATTTTTTTCTTAGGAAATAATCCTGGTCAACAAAACACTGGAATAAAAGGACAGAATAAACAATTTTGGACTTCAGCTGAAATAAAGGCTACAGTTTCACAAGATTTTTCCTTTAATTTTGGAAATAGAGGAGTCCTATTTTACTGAACTTTTACTTTTTTCATATTATACTTGAACAAACATCTGATTAAACCAAATCCTTGGATCATTTGTGTGGTTGATCATAATGGGCTCCTGAAAAGTGAATTTCAGGTATTGAATATTGAAATAGCTTTAAGTAATATCTGTAAGTATCTCCATGAAACTTTAACTTTCCTCACAACAGAATCTGACAGATAAAACTTTGAGCAGGCAGCTTGCCAGCAGAAATGCTGATTCTCTGATAAGAAAATCTCTTCTAATTTACTGGACAAACCACATATCCTGGGCTTCTGTGTGAGTCCCTGATGTCACATTTGGAAAATTTTACACCAAATAACTAAAGGCCAAGGCCCATATGTAATCGCTCATTTTAAAAAAAAATAAAATTAAAACAAAAATTAAAAAAAGGTCTTAGATGGATATACCTGAGGACTAATTCCTGAGGACTATTAGAAGACAAGATTTCCCTCCACATACTTGTGTATTTACCTCTCAAACAGCCAAGCTTTGTGTTTGAGGTGTATTCTGCAAGAATCCCATCACCTGCGGGCAGCTTTGGGCACCAGAACTTAAGAAAGATATTAAACTATTGGAGAACATCTAAAGCAGGGCAACAAAGATGGTGAAGAGCCTTGAGGGCAAGATGCATGAGGAGCATCTGAGGTCACTTGGTCTGTTGAGCCTGGAGAAGAGGCTGAGGGAAGACCTCCCTGCAGTTATGACTTCCTGTGGGGAAGAGGAGGGGCAGGCACTGATCTCTGCACTGCCCAGTGACAGACCTGAGAGAATGCCCTGAAGTTGTGTCACTAGAGGTTTAGCTTGGATATTAGAAAAAAACTTTTTCACCCAGAGGGTGGTTGGCTCCCTGGAACAGGCTCCCAGGGAAGTGCTCCCAGCACCAAGCCTGACAGAATTCCATCAGCATTTGGACAACACTCTCATGGTGCCATTCTTGGAGGTGTCTTGTGCAGGGCCAGGAGCTGGGTTTTGGTGCTCCTTGTGGCTCTGTTAAAACTCAGGATATTTTATAATTCTATGAACTGCATGTTGGTCTTCAAAAGAGAGAGGTTTCCTATTATCCCACCTCATAGGAAAGTTGGCAAAGTATCTCCTCTGACCTCGGCTTTTGTCATGACTTAAGGGAAAAAAAAGTGTCTTCTTATAATGAACTTGTTACACTTTGTAGTGATCAATCCTACCCTTACTAATGTTGATATGGAGGCCAAAAAACTGAGACAATAGAGCAGTGAAGAGCAAATTAACTTTAGTAGCATTATGTTCAAGGGGGGCTTTTCTGTGACTTAGGAGAGCAAAAGGAAAAAATGCACAACTTTTACAGAAAAATGAAGATGACACAAAATTTTATGCTGGTCAGTTTTGATAAAAAAAATTTGATAGTCATGCAGACATGCAAATGCAGTAGATGTCATATTTTTAAATAGTTCTTCATGAAAAAGTCTTTGTTCCATTTGAAAAATCCATTACATTCAGTCAAGCAACATCAGCAGCAGATAATCAAATTCCATCAACACAACAATATTTTAAAGTTAGTCTTAGCAAATCTCTCATGTTATCCTTGTTTCCAAGAACATCAAAAGATAGAAAAACTCTCCTTTCATTCTCTGGATTATTTGCATTCAGTATCTAAAATTACTCCACTCAAAAAAAAAAAAAAAAAAAAAAAAAAAAAAAAAAAAAAGAAAAAGAAAAAAAAGGAAAGGATGAAGTGTTTCTAACTCTTAGAGATCTCAAATAATTTAGCCTCAAGATGCATACATTTTTAATATCACAGACAACATGATAATTGACATATGTGATTCTGGATCACACTTTAGATTTTAAATTATTTCAACACGACTGAAATGTGTTTAAGTGCACTATTGAAACACTTTCAGCAATTCAGCTTTTAATGATTATCTGTCTCGCCAGTGCTACCTTTGATGTTAAAATAGTCTAAGAAATAATGTAATTTTCCCACATTCTCATTGGGTTATATTCAGATGCTTCTTAAATATTTTATTTAAGAACTCTCCCTGACCCCAACCACAGTAAAAATTTGAAAAGATTTTACTTACAGTAATTTCATGTCTTGTAGTTTGCTAAATTTATTCAGATGATCCGGACCTCAAAATCAGCATTGATTGATGAATCTGAAATAATATCAAAGGAATAAATCAAGAAGTTATAGCAGACATAAAAATACAAGATGTAGCAATGAGTTTCTAATAATGAGTGTTTCCAAGATTACACTGTCTGAGACCTTAAAGATACATGATCATGTTCCCATGAATCAAAACTGGTAGCTTGAGAATTTTTGTTACCCAGTGTGCCATGGTCCACCAGGTCAAAATGGAGCATGTACAGTCCTTTTCCAGATATTATTTTATTCACTGGCAGTTAATAGATGTTTAATTGACTGAATCAGATCCATCACGCTTTGCCATAGAAATCTCCAAACTCTATAGGCAAGTAAAGAGAATTAAAAGACTATATAAGTAGCACAGTTAAAAGAACCAGATCTATGCTTTCATTTGTTATTTTACATTTCCAGTCACAGAGGGAATCTGTGAGGTTTTTACCTATTGAAAAACAAAACAAAACAAACCAATCAGAATGTAACCTGGAATAATGGTCCAAAACACTCCAATGTAAATGCTATTACTTATGGAAAAATTTCAAACCATTACTGTTATTCCCTCATTAAAAAGAGACAGACAAACTCATCACAATCTTATTCAACAACCCTGGTTTTAATTTTTCTTTTAATTCTCAATGTCAAATTAACCTTGTAGCCATGGTACAGTTTTAAAAGCTAAGTTTTCTTTTGCTACAAGAAACAGTTTTCATTAAGATGTTGCCTACTTTTGTAAATGCTTTTAGACAATGCAAACACTAGAAATAGATTCCACTGAAAAGTGCAGTTTCATTTTAAGTGCTTTCTTCAATACAAAAAATAGATTTGTAACTTTCTTACTGCCTTCCTGTCATCTTGCCTTTCAAGATCCACTCTCCCTTTTAGAACTGATAAGTCAAGGATATCCAGAAAGTTATGTTCTATCACCAGCACTTTTTTGTTGTTGGTTGGTTGGTTTTATGTACTGAATGTGTTTTAGAGGATCTTATTTTTCTTTACATGATATTTTTACTACAATCAGCCAGGGATCGCTTTATTGATTTTTCCCTAAAGATTTTGTTTGGTTGTGGACCAAGATGCATGACCTTCTTCTGCTTCAGGCTACCTTTTAATTAATCACTATGAGTAGAAATAATCCAGAAAACAAAGACTTCATTTGACGAGGGGTTTTTCTCCACTGCATTTCAGTTTATTTGTTTTCTGATCATTTTCTAAAGAATATTTAACAGTATCTAAGTGTGCAAGCTCAGCTAACCTCCATGAGGTTCCTGCTATGGACAAAGAGTCCTCATAAACCTTCTCCCTCAGACAGACAGACAATAATTTTTTAAAAAGACAAGCTTTGTAATATGTCCTGCAAGTCAATTAAGCACTTCACAAGGTGAACCTAAAGTTGCCTAAGAATAAATGAAGTGTCATTTACTCAACTGACAGATACTCATTTTGAGACAGTGACATACTTCCACTCCTCAGGATGGATATCCTGTTGTAGAAATAACCAATCCATTCCTTCTCCAGTAAGTTTCATTCAAAAAATATAGAAAATGCATTAAAAAAAAAGGTCAGGTCTCATTATGCTGTCACTGATAGCATCAGAATTCCCTTTATTACTGTTATCATCTTTGCCCTCACACCCATGATTCTCTGTTGCAGAGGATGTGTCATTTCTGCAGAAGCACTGTGGTACCACCATGATCACACAATCACTTGTAGAAAAAGAGAAATGAAAATTTGGGCAGAAATGGTCTGAAGAAAGGATGGAGGGCAAATACAAAGAACATCAGTAAAGTTTGAGCAATCATGTAGGATCTCTTCCCTGGAGGTTCGATAGTTTAGTAGCAGGTTTGTTTTTTTTTTCCCTAAGATCCATGATTACCTGGCTGCTGGTTCCTGCCACTACAACAAGTGAAGGAATCACCCATCAGTTGAGTATGTACAGAGGGTGCAGAACCAACCTGAATATCTGTGACTTCAGCTTGCAGTTGCAATGGCTGGAGAGGGCAAGAACGAATTAGTATCAACGTACTGCAAGCAACTCCAGAGAGACAGAGAGAGAAAGAAAGAGAGTTCAGCAGAGCTTGATCCATGACACTCACTTGCCTTTATCTCACCAAAGTAATGTGCATGACTGGTCTTCAAGGCACTGATATGAGAAGATGAGTTTTAAAAACTAGAGGGTAAGTAGGACACATAACACCTTGTACATGCTGAATTTGTATAACTTCTCCAGGCAGCAGGCAGGCTATTATAACTTTATTGTTTCAGGATATAAGCCTATTATACTCTGCAAATGAATACAGTGACATTTTGCTGTATCGGTTGAAAAGATTAACAGTTCACAAAGCAAACTGCCGAGTGCGGCAAATTAAATACATTAAAATGTGCAAGCTTAAAATTCTGTACTCCCTGTGCTATAAACTTATATACAATACAGTTTAAAGGGTCTCAGTGGCTCAGTTAATAATGCAGTGGCCTGTCAGCTTTCTGGATGCAATTTAAGTCTTTTAGGTTGCAGTAAGCCATGACAGGGTGTGTTTTTCTCAGCCATTAATGAATGCTGTAGGTAAATCGTGCAGTAAGAAGGTGGCCCTGAGCTATATTAGTGTCACAGTAAATGTGCTATTTTAGATGTTATTATTAAAAAAAAAAAAAAAAAAAAAAAAAAAAACCCAAAAAAAACCA
>VWZU01006807.1:276876-308756 GCA_013397095.1 Sterrhoptilus dennistouni
AAAAAAAAAAAAAGTATTTTGGATAAATATCAAACAGCTTAAAAGTTCTTTGTGAAGAAGGACTGGAACATTCCTACACACTTGCAGACTAAAGTCATGAGAGATTTAGAAGAGTCTCTTGTCACATTGCTTGTCATTTTAAAATATTTTCTCTACTAACAGAATTTTCTCTGCCAGAAAAACTAGGCCTAAGAACTGTCTCTAATTTCAAGAACATTAATATCAAAAAGACCACAAATCCTTATGAGTCCTAAGGATTTAACATGATGTTTCCCACAGAAGCTAAAAGAAACAGTCTTCAACATAGGAAACAAAAATATTTCAAAACAAATGGCTTGACCTCAGCTAATATTAATTGCCATTTATATGGATAGAAATGCCCCGTTTCCTGGGACAACAGCTATTTGACCATTTAAATACCCACACAAAATCCACAGCCCTTTAGACTGAAACTCTCTAGTGAAACAGAATGGTGTTGAGGAATCAGATTAAAATGCTTACACAACAAATCCAAGGAGACACACAGAAAAGTAGTCAAGGCCTCATTCTAAAAAGACACTCAAGATTTTGTTTACACTTAGTCCTTTTGGATCAATCTGTCAGTTTTCCAGGTTCTGAAAAGGGTTATTAATAACAAATAGACAGATGAGAAGATTCTATCAAATTGAATCAGTGCTAGAAAATTATGTTTACAGAGTTTTTGCATTTATCAAATACTATCTGGACGTTCTTAACCCAGCTTAACCCAGACCACAGCTGAAAAAATGTGTTAGCTGGAACAAGAAGGTGATAAAGCCATGGGAAGAAGTAGGTTTGCAGAGCTACTTTGCTAGTCTTGTGAAAGTTCAGATCTGCCAAATCAGACAGAGGATTTGGCTTGCAGCAATTTTAACCATGCTGAATGGTTACATATTCCCCTAAATATTACTTAATAAATCCTTTTCCCCACTCTGGCTTTCATTGCTGCGATTCAGCAACACAGACAGTTGACTGGTGGGAACTTGGATTTTACAAGGATGAAACAGAGCTTAGCAGATCCTCAGTCACTTTCATAAATTCCTTGCTGCCACCCCTGCTGCTGGAACAAAAATATCTTGAGATTAAGAGTATGTTGAGTACAATCTGGAATTCAAATAATTCTGAGTACACGTAAGTCTGGCTGTCCAGACTGTGTGAAAAACTGTGCTCCTACACTTTTCCTGAGATTGAGTATCCCAGCTGCCAGGATGGTAATTCTAGCCCAATTATCTTAATTTCATTTCAACAGAAATCAGGACAGTTGAAGCAGGCACAGGGTGAGTCCAGGCTCAAGAATGTGGCATGATTCTCAGGGTTTTCAATTTATACCTTTTCTTATATACCCAAATAGTATAACCCACTTTTAAGAGTGAAACAACAGATACCATCTTGGTTTGAATGTTAATTTGCATTTTGAAGTATTCTAGGAATTCACAGAATCACAGGATAATCCCAGTTGGAGGTAACCCAGAGGGATGACTGAGTCCAGCTCTTAAGTGAAAGGCTTATACAGGGGTGGAACTCCCAACCTTGGTGTTATCAGCTCTAATGAACTAAATTAATCTGGGTCAATTTCTGCTCTGATTAGGGTACTTATTTTCCTGTTCCATCTCTCTCCCTGCATGTGAACAGCCATGACCTAAATCAGAGTTAGTGAGTGGTACGACCAAAATTTTCCAGACTAACTTTAAACACACTTAGGAAGTCAGAATTTCTATGAAGTCGATAAAAATTTGGATTGATTTCCTCTCCTGTGAAAACTGAAGGAATGGTTTTACATAGCAAATATTTAATGTTTCTGACAGAAAAATCAAAAATAAGTGCATTTTTTCCTTTCACTAAAATGTATTCAACATCTTCCTCTGCAGTCCTAAGGTTTGCTGAACCCTGTGGGGACATTCTGTGCGTCTTTCGTTAAGGATCTTTTTGAGACCATTTTTCAAATGTCCAGCTTTACTGACTGTAGCTCCAAACTCCAGTTACCTGAATACAACTTCCTAGCACTAGTGCTGGCTGCCTCTGCCAGGCCCCCGATCTGTGTTAGACATCCTAGTCTCTATCCAAAGTGCCACATGATAAATCTCAGGAAATTTAGTGTACAGTAGGATTCTGAGAGAAGACAAAAGATATAGCTTACAGGAATCCCTTGGAAATCAGTTCAATGCCTTTTTTTTTTTTTTTACAGGGATCAGCAAATTGAGTCAAGCTTCTAAAAGATTTTCTAGGATGGAAAGTCATGGTACTTTTAGAGACTAAAATCAAGACTATTCCAAAATATGTGTAAAAGTTCACGTGCATGAAACGTGAGTTTTGTCTATGCTTGTAATGAGGTTTTTCATGTGACTTTGCTCAAAGGCCTACAAAAATATCTGCAAAAACAAATACTATTCATCACAGAATTTTACATTTTCTACTTTTTTTATTTTAAAAGTAAGATTAACTATTTATTACTCTTGAATACCCATTACAAATTTTACAGTTTAACATATTTACAGAAAGGCTGTCATTCCTCACTACATGTTTATGTCTTTTTGAGAAGAGGGCTTAGAATCTGACTAATTTTGACTCTTCTTCCCATTTGTAACCCTTATACTTCATATACTTTACTTAGGTAAGAGGTGTGCAGGTTGCTTTTTGGGGAAACATTGATGGTAATTCTTGAACTACAGTACTTTTGTAGCTTCTAAGGATGAAAAATTCTCTAGTGAATTTTATACATGTTATTTTTAAAATTCAGAATTAAAAAATATAAATAAAAAAAGTCTGTCTAAGATAAAGTGTAAGAAAATCTGGCTAAAATTAAGTTATACTGATGATGATGTGTATTATTATTCATTTTTTAAGATCTTATCAATATTAGTAGAAACCTGTGTTGCTGTACTCTACATCAAGATTGTTCAGCACACAAACACTTTTAAAGGAGAGGAGAAGTTTAGGGCTTCTTCCTAAAGAATGGTCATTTTGTACTGATACTATAATAAAAGCAGCTCCTCTCCTGGAATGACTCCAGCCACATTGAATTCCAAGGATCTGATGGAGCACTCAGAAGTAGAATCAGTATAAGGCAGGGGGAAGAAAAACAGAATTAGGGAGTTGCATGAAAAAAAAAGGAGCTCGGACAGCAGAAGAAATAATTGAAAATCAAAATTAGAAAGTACCTACTTGAGTCAAATAAAACCTAATTTGTTCCTAGGCTATGTTCCTACTCAATGGTGAATATCTCACTGGCTTCAGGTTTCTGATTTGGGGATGAAATGTTTGTCCTAGAGATTTTAAATTATCTTTTATTGATATTTTTTTCCATCTGTATGTGAAATCTAAAGTATCAGTTCTTACTTTTGTAAAGCAGCAAGGATCTCACATCTTCTCTAGATATTGTCTGTCTCCCATCTTACCTCTACAATGCCTCCTATTTGATTATCAAATAAAAGAACTTGAGCCTTGCCAGCAGTTGAAATAAATTATAATTTTTAATTGCTTTTTACTCCAGCATGATTTCTATTAGGGTTTCAGTTGGATGGAATTTATTTAAGAACCAAAGTCTTACTGCAAAAACTCAGTTTGTTTAGATTTAAGCATCTCGCAGAGACTTTCTGCTGTGAAAATGGAGCCTGATAGCAATAAAAATCCTGGCTCATGCCAGAAATCTCCAGCTAGATCTTTGCCATGAATGTGATATCCTGGAATTCATGATGCTGGATGGAAAGCTCATTTTATTAGACTATGACGCTTTTGGCAAGGCAAAACACCTTAGCTGAATTAATATTTTCCAGTTTTATCTATGAGTAATTTGGAAAAATGTCTTTTCTTTTCAGGATCTTTTTCTCTTCCAAAAATTTAACAAAAGGACATTTTTGTTTCTAAGCGCATCGGCATTTTTTTAGTTACTAATTATTTCAGACAAGAGTCCTAAAGTTGAATGTTCTTAAATTTGGGGGACACCTTTTGAATGTTCCAGGGAAAAGGCAGCTGTTTGTGGTATGACTGGACAGGTTAGTAAGGGAAAAAAGAAGAAATGCATATATATAAGGCGAAAATCATAAGAAGAGAAGAAATAGGAGAGATTGCTAATTCTAAGACAACTTATGAAGCATGGTCAATGCTACCCTAAGCTGAGTCACAAGACTTCACTCAAGACGTTTTGTTATTTAAAATGTACAGCCTTGCATATTCTCCACTTGAAAAATCACTGTATGGTAAAACTCCTACATACTTTCTAGATCAAATGCAGGGTTCATAAAAGCTGGCATTTTCTATCAGCTTTAGAAGACATCTTCAAAAGTCAAGGATGTGATCTTTTACCAGTCTCTCTTCCTGAAGAATGTTTCAAATATAAATTGTGTAAGCCTTTTAAGTGTACTTGTAATTCTGATGGAAATGGAAATAAGTAGTTTTATTAGCTTGAGTTTAAAAACAACTTAACTACAAGAAAAGGGTTATTTATTCACACACATGACACAGAAAATGCTTTGGATGAAAGTACTTTCATTACAAAAGTGTTGGAAAGGTAAAATAAAATTAGGTTCAGTTAGATCATTTTAATGTTTGATTATAACCCACTGGACTGGGATAAAAATTTTTGTGCCAGCACTGGTGATAATAGGGTTACATACCCTCTGTAAAATAAAATGTGAAATTTGCATGCAAAGTGGTGTGTTCTCCTGCTGCACACATATAATTCCCATTAGCATTAATGGGAAATATATGTGCCTATCAAGAAGAAAATATACCCCATTAAATTCCCAACCATCATGTCAGTTTCTGACATCTTCTAATATGATCTATGCTCACACAGCAAAAAAAATTAATAACTCAGCTCAAATATACTGGGTTTCATATGTAGATCTCGAAGGATTTTATGAAGAATAACTCCGTGCAACTCAAAGATACCTGTGAGGAAACTGGAACTTCAGTCATGCCTGTGGCAATCAATGCCCGGCAGACACACCCCAAAAATCTGTGCAACAGACACTGACAGCAAAGGAACATTGAAGTCAACACAGGTGAATATAGCACAACTTATCACAGAGCAAGTATGTTTTACACAGAACGAGCTTCTTTCTAAAAAGCCATGCTGGGTTTGCCCTGGCTAAGTTCCAAATGCTCATCCAGCTTCTCACATCACTCCATGGGATGGTGTCGAGGGGGAGGTGAATAGGAATATAAACTTATTGATTCAGATAAAGGCATGGAAATTGTTTAAAAATTAGTGCAACGGCAAAATAGACTAATTTGGGTAAAAATTAATTTAATTTACTTGCAATTAAAGTAGAGTTGGGTGGTAAAAAAATGAAGACACCCATTAAAATCCCATGCACATTTTATGCCCACAGGTTTACAGTCCTTTGCTGTGACTGACTCACAAAGTAATCTGTTCTCAACGTACTCAGTTCTTACCAGTAAATTTAATTTTTCATTGGTTAAAAGCAGACCATTTCCAATGTGAATTTGTCTTGTGTAAAGGACCGTGACACTAAAGTCTTATCCTGAAGTAATGTAATTGTGACTGGATGAGATGAGTGCTATTAGAGTATATAAGGTGTAGTAAATAGGCATTCTGGTTCATATCACTGACAATGAAGAGAAAGGATACCTAGATGAGAGATGGACTAAGTAGTTCGGCAGGAAACATGGAAAATTAAATGAGTTGCTGTGATTTTTTCAGACATGAGAAAAAATATGATGTCATTTGTGCTATTAAATATAAAAAAGGCAATCTATAAACACATATCCATAGAATATCAAAACAAAAATAACTGATTATTCAGAAAAGTCTGGTCATTCAGCAATCTTTAATATTTAAGTAGTCCTTTGTGTGGAATCCTGAGTCTAATTCTGACTCTACTGTAAAATACAGAAAAAGTGAGAAGCGAACATTTGCTTCATAGATTTTATTTTATATTAACATACCTGCAGATTATTTGAAATAGTCCAAACTAAAGAGGAAAAGCCACTAAACTGTGATTTCAAGTCTTGTATTATTTTTATATTTTTCTCTTTCCTTTGTCCTATCTTTTTCAAATTACATAGATTTTTCCATGTTATCATTTATAACAGAATAAAACCCAAATGTCTTAGGGCAAGAATCTATGAAGTAGGCAATGTCCCAAGAATAGAGTTATTTCCTTTCTTCACCATCTTAGCCTTCAAGGAATTGATTTTAGGAGTGACAAAAATAGCTCAGGAAATAGGTGCAGGCTCTGATGTAACACAGCAGTTCTGTGATTTCAGCAGAGATATGCCAATTCACACCTGCCAGGAAATCTGGCCTTCACCCCTCAAGTGGCAATTGCAAGATGTATATCACTTCATGATGAGATTTATATTATCAAGCACATTCTGTGGAGCTTTCCTTGCTAGCTTCAGGGGAATAGATATTTACAGATGAGTCATTGACATGTCTTGAGCTATCACAGAATCTCCAGAGAATCATCAACCTTTTCTTCACAGCAGCAAAGGTAAGAGAAGTCACATTTTCTAAAGCTCTAAAATGTTGCTGGTTTATTGGAGATCATGTCCTCCACACCCCCTTCAGCCCTTTGGTTAATATTACATTTTATGCATATATATCAAGCTTTCATTCCAAATTGTTTAGGTGACTACGTTATGATTCATAATTATTTTCCTTTTTTATAAAAAAGGACAAAAAATGGATTATGTAAAAAATCTGCAAAACACTAAAAAATAGAATGGAATATGAATGAATACCAGGAAGTAAAAAAAGACAGAAGTGAAAGTTTTTCAGAAATATTGAAAGTCTTCATTCAAATGTCTCCCAGTATTGAAATAATGGTCTTTTCTTATATTTGTATCGCTTTTCTTTGTAAAGGTCTTCATAACCTTTTCTCCTTTGTAGTTCAACATTATTAAATCCCCTACTGAGAAAACTACCGAAAGTGTCAATGAAAGCATGTATCCTTTGACAAATTCCAAAGTACATCCGAATTATGTCCTTCAGATTTTCAAGTCTGTAATGGTGGATTTGGCAAAAAAATGTGATGGTTTTCAGGTACAGGTATTGTTCAAGTAGCATGTATGTCAGACAAAATTAGGAATCTTTTACTGTATGTTCAAGTACATTTTCTTCTTTCCTTCTCAACCCATAACTTTAAATATAGATTAAACAGTGTGTTCCCAAATTTTTCTCAAAGCCATATGAAATAACTGGCAATGGTATATTACTTTTACCCAAACATACTTATTTTCCCAAATAACTGACAAAAAAGAACTACTGAAACAAGTGAAAAGCTGCTAAAAGTCTCAAAGCAATTGCTATTTTCCTGTAAAATGAAATTTTAGAGAGACTAATGGGTCACATAGGTAATCCTATTCTACTTATGACAGAGAAAGTAAAACAAAACTGGATGTAAAACAAGCCCTTAGCTGACTAAAGGCAGCTTTATTCATAATTTGGAATATTGTGAACACAGGTCATATGAGAATTTCAGCCTGATCTAACCTGTCATTTGACTATAGCTTCTCACTTTTTATCTTCTATGAGGCTCTAATTTTCATTTATTAAAACTAAAATGATTTTCCAGAATACTGAAGAAAAGAATAACAAAATTGGAAACTTTGCAATTTTTCATATTAATGAGTGGAGTATAATTAATAGCAAGAAAGAACTGAGACACAGTACAATAGCTCAATCCATCACAGTATCAGTAAGTCCATTTAGTGAAGCAGAAAAGAGGGAAATTACAGGCTTCAGAAATATGTGAATTCATATGACCATCATGAGAATCTAATATTTGAATGGATAAAAGTAATAACTGTTCTGGATAATGGAAGGAGCAAGTAGGTAGACACATGGAGCAAAATTACAGAAAAAAATGCCAATTAGAAGTTCCACACTTAGACATCTTCAAAGCTATACCAAGCAAAATTAACCTTAGGGTGTCACAAAATGTCTCACAAGCCTGGCAATTTTAAGTAAAATAACAAGCTATCCATTAGGAAATTGAAAATTGTATTTTAAACTCTGTCTCTTCCAGATTGATGTTCTTGCCTTCATTGATGTGTAGTCTCTTGAATTATCTACCTAAGCATTTTCTTAAAGACAAAAAGAAAATACCCAGGAAAGGGAGAATGAGGACTAAAAGAAAAGAAAACATTATTTCATTTAAAATCTACCCTTCCCTTTTATTTTTATCTGAAAAATGTAGCAGTCAAAATAGCTGCTGAAAGATAAGAGGTGGAATTAATTTCTCTTCTGCATGAAAGATTGTATCTGGCACCTCCTGGAAGTGCCCTCTCATTAAGGGTTGAGCTGAGATGAAAGGTATTTCTAAAACTTTCTTTCAAGGCTTTTCCATTTTGCACAACATAAAGCAGAAGATTTATCAGACCAATCCAGAGCAAATGACCAGAATTCCCCTATCCTGTCTATAAGAATGGAGATGAAATTTTAAATTCTGCTCCAGGAAGAAGTTTATACTTTTAAAGCAGTTATTACAGTGAATATTTGCATAGTTGCCCAGCAAGGACTGTCATCGTCATCTTGACTATCATGGGTGATTTTAGAAACCATGAGCCTACAAAATCCTGGTTGTATTCTTTATCTCTGTCTTTTCCTTGATGAAAAAATATTGCTATTTTTTTTCACATGTCTCTAGGATTAGATGAAACTCAGCAGAATTTTGTTTTGTACTGAGTTACCTATGGGGAGGAGAGGTTAAGATGCACTTTGGCACCTCTATCTTGCTGTAGATTTAAAATGTACTTAGTATCCGGTGGCAAATGATAACCATAACATTATGATTTCATGCGGTACAAGATGAAATCCTTACTCTTACTCCAGTAATTGTCAAAATAAAGGATTCAAGTTATGCCATTTAGCATTTTAATTGCAGGCTTTGTTCTTAGTGTGGATTAATTTTATGCCATATTATGTTCTTGTAATAATTTTCCCATGAAATGAAGTATCAGGGAATGGAAAATATATCGTCTTATGTACAATATTCCATGAATTAGAATAATGTACTCTAGTACCTTGACCTTTTCTATATTCTGTAATTTGACTGAATGGTCATTGCACTTTTCCCTCATTAACAAACTGAATAACCAATTGCTGAATTGATGACATGGGCATGAAGTCAAGAAACAGAATAATGAAATAGTCACAGCAGCATAGTATATAGATGACTATGTCTAAGAGAACACATGAGCCACTAAATCTCAGAATCAGTGAGAGGGACTGAAATAAGAGCAAAAAATGCACAAGAAAGAAAACCTTTCCATGACAATAGAACAAGTTTAGCCTATCCTTCTTAAGCCCTTGTAAAATTCTATTGCCACATAAAACATTAGAGCAAGTAAAATATTAAGGTTTAATTTAAAGAATAAACACATCACTAGACTAGACATGGCTTAAAGTTTCTTTAACAAAGAACTTAACATCAAATATTTATAAGCGGATTTAAGGTCTAATGAACTGACAGTCATCATATACACACAACAGTACAATGATGGAAGTATTACAAATTAGCCATAGAAGACCATTGTCTAGACTTACCCTTTCTACCAGACTATACCCAGAAGGACAGCATTTCCCTCATAATACTCTGTTAGTATCACAAAAGCATAATGCACATACTAGAATTGAGAAAATTAGATCACAAGAAGATAGAAGAGGTGTTATAGTTGTGTACTGTAGAGAAGAGAGGACTTCTGCTGGATTCAGTTTGTAGTTGATTGCAGTAAACATTGCTTATCTGTTTATACTCAGCTTTAAAAATACTTACAGGAATTTTGTAGCACTGATTTCTGTACATAGTCCTCTCTGACTTCTAGTAGAGAGATAATCTTCCTTACTGAAGCCACGAGATTCACAAAGAGGTCGTATGCAAGCTTGTGATAACCTTTTATCAGCTTTCTAGCCAATGTTGTTCTGGTTCACCAGGAGAAAGAATAAAATACCTTAAGTTCAAGATAAAAAGGAAGTACTTCAAATTTGCAACTAAATATGAACTCTTGCTTCAATAATATTATTTTTAAACTGCTGCGTTTCACCAGTCCAGCTGGAATATTTCCACAGATTTGCATGTGGTTACTTTAAGCTTGTAATATCATAGTTCCTCCTCACACCAAGAAGAAAGACTGTTTGTGATTATTTACAGTCCTAAATAACAACTAGATAATTCTTACAGTTATGTAATACTGCAAATGTAACCTTTCTAGATTGCTCTCATCAGAACTCTCGGTAGACTGAAACAGAACAAGAAATTTTACACTTTCAACCAGTTTACGTAAAAGAGCTGAAAATTCATTTTGTAGGTTTCATCATTCATTTTGATGTTCTCTCCTTTTTTCCCAAGAAAAAAGTATATTTAAAATTTCCAGAACTGCCTCAGAGGTAAGTGGTATTCAAATATTTTTCTGTAAAAATAAAATATGTACAATGCCAGTGGTATTTGGCCGTAGATTGATGATGTATTGCACAAGGATACAGAGACATCATTCCTAAGAAACTTGTAACATTGTCGTTTAGGGTATATTTAACTGTTAATACAAATCATTTTTATTTCCCCTGTTTGGAATTCAAAGCATTTTTTAAATACATATTTAGTTTATTTGCATTAGGGTTTTTTCCTATGTTTGCCTACACTGTGGCTGCTACATTTTTTTTCCTTTAACAAAACTAGAATAGTGGACTTGCTTGCAAACAACAAGAGTAATATAAAGAACTCCAAAAGCAGCAGCTTAAGTTGAATAGATTTCAGTGTAAATGAGTCTGAAATTGGACTTTCAATAGGAAAACTGGAACTGTCATCTAAATCAATCTAGAGAACAGAATAAATCTGTAATTTAAACTTGCAAGACCTCCCAGAAAACAGATTGGCACAAATACCCTGAAATTCCTGTTTCTGATTTTTCTCTGTACTTCGTTGTTATGTCTCTCTCCTCCACTCAGGTCCCATACTATGATTAGTGGCCGATTTCCTTCATGTATATTATATATAGTAATTGGGGAGAATTTGCCTTCTGACAATATTTTCTGAGTAATCGAAATGCATAGCGATTTTCTGTTATGTGCTATGTGTGATTAGTTGTTTGATCTTCATTCAAAAAAAAAAAAAAGGGATATCTAAAGACACCCAGAATTAACATTTACTTAAATGTCTTTCTAGTAGCAAAGGTAACATTTGGTCTTGGTAATCCACCCTTTAAAAACGTGCTGCCTACCAGTACAATGGCTTTATCTAGAGGTATTCCTCTGATCCACATCTGACTCCAGAGGCAGGGGGATTTGTGATTTGGCACAGACCCAGACTGCTGATCCACCAGCCAAAATTTGTGTACTCTGAGATGAAGACCTCTTGGCTCTGAGTGATAATTCAGTCAGAACTGCAGCAAATTAGGCAAAGACCTTGAAGAATGAAGCCATTAAAAGCCTCACAACAGCTGAAAAGGTAATAAAAGGAAGGCAATTTAGCAATAGGTGCTAGAGAAAAGGAAGACAGGGAGCTATTCCGAACAATAGGTGGCTGTCTTTGAAGCTTTGATGTTTCAACAATTTTCAGTAAATTCAGGGTTGAGAAGGTTAATTATGAAATTCTATGACTGAAATTTGGAGAGTCCCAGTCCAAATAAAAAATAAACTTTAGGGTTTTTCTCTCTCTCGCTTTTCTTCCCCCTTTTTTTTTCTTTTTTTTTCTTTTTCTTTTTTTTTTTTTCANCGCTTTTTTTTTTTTTTTTCCCTCCCCCCTCCCCCCCCCAGTCAGAAGTTATGAAGAGGAAACAAGAATTCTGGGAGTTCGCTCTCTCCCTTATTCGGATAAAGGTTCAGGACTCCTCTGTCTCCTTTCTGGACACTGGCTTTTCATAGCCTGATTTTCGTACAGTGCTAACTACTATTAGCCAAGCATAGAAGTCACTAAATGAAGCTGAGCAGAGTGGTTAGTTTCACACCTGGAGATGTATTAGAGAATTCAAAATATCCCCAGGAGAAGAGCCATGTGTTCAGATCCTCTACAGAAAGGAGTGATGAGCCGTCTGCAGGCAGGATTCCTCCAAAATTGGTGGACAGACAAGCTGCAGGCCGTGGAAGGTCTTACAGCCAGCATATGAACTACTGAGTGCACACTGATCTCACACCTTGCCAAAAGTCTCAAACCATGAAGCATAGGATAAAGTCAGTACTACTGCCAGAAAAGAACTAAACCTTTCAACACCCCTGTATTAATAAATCAGATTAAAAATAGGAGCACATAATGTCCAGCAACACAATAATTTCTCTTAAAACTTCTATGAAAATTGAAAATTTTGCAACAAGTGCCACAGCTGCTTTCTTGGTTAATGTGAATTAGAGCCCTGTGACAAACTAGGTAATTCAGACTGTGCCTAATTTGTGGAAATGGGAAAAGAACTATTATGGATTGTGCAGCTAAAACCAAGAAATTATTCACATGTTGCATAAAAATGGAACATCATCAGCCCAATGGAATTCTTCATAGCAGCATTGCTAAAATACCATGTCAATCAAGGGGTCTGATACAAAACCCATGAATTAACATTAATTAATGTCATACTGCTACTCCAGCTACCAAGACACTCAAACTGGTAATACTAATACTTGAAGGAGACACCAATAATAAAGGGTAAATAGATGAAATATATTTTCAAATTATGCACTTCTTACTTCAAATGATGTACTTCTTACTTCCTAAGGGCTCTACCTTGTAAATGTATAGATAAAGTGTGGAGGACAAGAACTAAGCATTTTTTGTCTCAATTATTCTGATTGTTATGACAGGAAAAATGTGATAAGGTCCTCTGGAGGTGGGGCAGTGCTGTGCTGAGCCAACTTCCTGCTCCACCTTGAGACTCATGTTCAGTCTCCCCCTCCTGGACTCACTTCCTGGAGGAGGGCTCCAAGGCTGGTAACAGATGTGTGAACAGAACGGGGAGAAAAATCCTGTTTGGATAAGAAGGTGTGCATCAGGTTGACTATGAAAGGAAACCAATCCATCCCACTAGTCTGAACTTGATTTCTGTCTTAGGTTTTTTCTCTCCACTGCTAATCTTCATATAGTACCAATACTAAAATACTCACACCCTTTCATGTAGGACATACCTAAATGACCTTTATAGCTGTTTATGACACACAAAGGATGAAGCAGGCAGCAGAAAGTTAGGCAAGGAAAGCTCTATCTTTATTTTCTGACTCCATCTTATATACATTTTGGTTAGAGGGCCAAGGATTGGCTATACAGGTTTCCACACTCAGACCTCGTTGGTGAACATCACCATCAATCATATTTCTCCTCCCAGAGGACAAATATGTAAACACAATAGATAAATTCTAAAAATATGCATTGTTTTCTTGATGCTGCATGAGAATCTTCACTGCAAAGATTCAAACATTCAAAACCAAGAAAATTCAGGGCGACAGACCTTGACTTACAGGGGCTAGCACCCACAAGTCACGTATCTGACCTCTACCTTCCATCTGTCATTCATTTCCAGTAAGATTATAACTTCTCTGAAGTGAGGATTATTTTCTACTGTATAATCTAAACTAGTAAAAGGGACCCTGATCCCAAAGGTGTCCCCAAAATATCACTGTAAACAATTACAATGCCAAGAGCAAACACATTTTTTCCCCATACTTTTTTGAGTGTTGGGTATCCATTACTCGTTCCAGAGGAAGCAGAGAAGAGGAAAATCTAGGTCTCTGGATGGGAATACCAAACAGAAAGCAACATGATTCTCTTGAGAAGACATTGAAACTTACTGTATTGACCTACTTTTGGTAATTTTGTTTACTGTTTGAAATTGAAGGGAGGGGGGAAAAAAAGCACAAATCTGTTGAGCACTGTCAGTTCCACAAAGCTTGATGAAGGAATTGCAAATCTCACTGTACAAATGTCTGTTTTCTTCAGTCCAAGGATGTGAGGAACAATTTGCAGAAAGTGCTTTAAGAACCTGAGGGAAGGACTGAGTGGGTGCATTTTATATTTGTTATATGTTTCATTAGATTTATTATGAGTTTGAATTTTGGAGATGCTTTAGAGTTTTGTAATATTCCCATGGAGAAAGAGTAATTTATCTGATTTTGCTCCTCCCTAGTCCAGGATATATAAGCCTTACAGCCCATTTCATGTTTAAATGTATGAAGATATTTCTTTACAGATATTTCAGTTTAAGACAGAAAACAGATGGACAGCTGTGTCTGCACCAGTTCTGTCTTCCAGACAATCTTAAAGGATAAACTTATGTTCAGTAAATTACAATTATAAGATGAAAGTTACCTCTATCTCTTGCTTTAGTTACAGTTACATTTATATAATTCTTAGAAATAATTTCTTAAAATATTTTGAAGATTTGCAATACAGATTTAAAAAGCTTTGTCCTCGTTATAACTGGCAGAAAAAATAGAGTTAATATTTTTCTTCTTATAACTGTTATTTAACTATCGTTACGCTTTTTAATGTCAAGTATTCAAAAAATCCTATTATTTTATGAAAGCTAAAAACAATATAATTCAGAATTAAAACAAGAGTGACAGTCCTTTCACCTGGCTCACCTTTCAGCTGAACCTGAATCCCACCTAAGCAATTGAGTGGAGAAGGGCAACTTCAGATCTGGCTGAGATCATGTCTCTCCCATTTCTTGGAAACAGTCTTCACAATGTGATAAGTAATGTCAGCAAATGCCTTTTATACATCTCTCAGCTATGACATGCCTCTAACTTAATTGCCTAACAGAGATCAGCAGGACTGGCAGGTTCAGAAGTGCTCTGATCTCAGCAATCATGATAAGAAGCACCCCAGCACACTGGTAGCAGAGTTGAGATGTAAAGGGAGGTGGCACTTTGAGGACAACAGAGGTTTTGTGTGCATGTATCTGGCAGCCAAGGGGGTTCAGCAGTCACCTCAGATGGAGGAGACTTAGTGCAGCATTGTATGCCAGGAATTAAATATTTTGAGGGATGGAGGAATAAGAACTGGATTAGTTGACATTGTTAATAGCAAGGCTGTGGCAAGACAGTTTCAAGCCTATTCAATTATTAATACAAGGCAGAAAGGTTTCAGCAAGAGAGTGAGAAACCATCCAGCAGTTTGGTGGTTTCAATACTGAAGCCTGGTTTTCACCACACAGGACACAAATTTAAATCTGTATCTCTCATATCAGCCCATTAATAAAATCCATATTTAATCCAAAAGCTATTTCTCTGTTTGTAAGTAGGTATAGATACTGAATGACAGAAGGAATTTCATAACACAAAGGAATAGAATTCATTTAGTCATCACAGACCTCTCCTTTGAATTTCACTGGTGCTGAACAGATTATTGAGGCTCCCATTCTGAATCTAATCCAATTCCCCATGCACTTTATGCACAAGCATCATATGTAGGGGCCCATTTGAGCACCTCCAACCTTTAATAACCTGTAATCAGGTGAAACTGGCAGACTTTGCAGCCTGAGAGACTTTCTTCTGATTTGTTTGCAAGCAAATTGCTTTTTTTTTTTCTAAAAAAATTAAATTTCCTCTAGAAACATGTATGAGTGTTTCCCAAAGAGTTCCCCTCTAGAGGGCAAAAGCATCTTTGCTTATATGCAGTGTATTGTGTGGAGCAGCCTGTGTTCAGTCATGCCCACAGTAAATGGCATATCCATAGTCAAACATACACATATTGCATAGCACCACTGTTAGTTACACACAGCAAGGTACATTAACTCATACAGCATATGAGGCTCAGAGCTTTATCAGTCAGATTTTTTGGTCCTGGAGGTGCAAAAATAAATGTATTGTAACATTTTATAATGCAGAGTTCTGCTTTGGGATTTTTTTTTTTGGTTGTTTGTTTTAATGCATTTACCAAACAATAGTTAAATCAACACCATTCTGTGCAAGGAGAGAAAGGCACTGCTGTCTCTGGGGAGAGTTTTCCATCGATTATGCCAGGGAAAGAGGAAGAACATGTATCAGCTAGATCATGTTCCCTCTTCTAAAAAAGCAGATGCGACTCTGTTTTATGCACTGAGCAGAAAATTACAATGAGGTAATGCTATCATAAATAATTGCTTAAAGCACCTCAGTAATATGGAGGTTGAAATTTAAAAAAAAAAAAAAAGGAGAAAGGCCTGTAAATGTAAAAGCATGGTGAAGGGTAGCTTTTAAAGTAATTGAGGATTTTTCATTGGATGGTAGCTTTCTACAGTACATTATTTAAAATCTAAGTGTGGAGTACCCTCTAGCTGATATCTGAAGATCAAAGCTGCTATTACTTTTTTTTTTTTTTTTTTTTTTTTTTTTTTTTTTTTTTTTTTTTTTCCGTAACTGCTGTAAAGGTTCAGCTATTATAAAGGAAATTAAAGGAACTAATGGAACAAATAACATAAAATAGTCTTCCATTGAACATAGCAGATCAGTATAACTTGTGAAACGGTGTTTGTTACAAAAGGCCCCAAAGCTTTTAAATGCATTTTTGGTCTAAAAATTGAATTTCAGGTAGCACAGTTGAAAAATCAAACGTTGACTTTAATAAGTGCCATTAAAGATTCACCATTGTTATTGTCAGGATTTATTCTCTCTTCTCTCTGGAAACTAAATTTGAAGCTGAAATGCAAAGGAAACAAGCTACTGTGCTCTGGACAAGAATTCTTTGATCACAGAGGCAAACACAAAATGGCTTATTAATGATTGCAGCTCAGTGCTCTGCCTGACCTCAGGGCAAGCAGATTTTTTAAAATAAGCCTCAATTACATTATATAGTTTAACCCTTGATGGGAAGGCAATTTTTGGGTCTATAATCTAGGGTAATTTGACAGGAGGCCACGGCAGCCATTCAAAGTATCAGTGAAATATGAGGCTCTGCAGGATTAGCAGAGAGTACATCATCTCCATCGTTACAGAGAGTACAGCAGTGCCTGCCTCTTCTGTTGGACTGGAGAACTGTTGGATGGTCTTACTTGTCAGGCTGTAAATTAATGAACCATGAAGATAGTCTGGTTTACCTCCTGAATGAGGTAGAACATCAAGGCACCTGTGAAATGACAGTATTCCTGTTTTCATGAAGACTACACTGAAATAAAGATAAAGACATTGGTATCTGATGAGATGCAATGAATTTTATAGATCTCTCCACTCACTCCAGGGCTTAGCAGAAATGATTAATCATAATGCCTCATAAGAAATGAATTAGCAGCTCCAATTCTTTATCTGGTTTTGACTAAGTCTAAAGTAAATCTTTATAAACAGACTCACATTTATTTGTAAACAGAATTGCTTTATCCTGAATGCCATGTTAATGGTCCTTTGTGAGAGAAAATACAACAATCAGGGAATGTAAAACTTTGAAAATGATACGTGAAAATGATACAACCACAAGGTACTGAAAGTTGGAGTGGGACATCACTTGTAGAGAAAAGAAAATGAATTTTTCTAAAGAGTTTTGGGTTTTTTTCTTTCACCTTGCTCTCTCTTTTTTTGATTTTTTCCTAGTTCTGAAACGTGCCTTTTCTATATATGAAGCTCCAAAAGACAGATACACAGAACCTGGCCCCAAACTTCACTGTATTTATGAACAGAACAGTAATGAATGTTAGACCATGAAACAACTTTAAGAGGAAAGAATTAAAAATTACATTTTCCCCCAGCTTAGCTAACGCAAATACTGAATATCTATTCTTTCCTCTGAAACCGTAATTCATTTTCTTTAACCAGAGTACAAGACATGTTTCTACAAAGGGTGGCATATATTAAGAACATTTCCATCATATTTTATACATGTACCATTACTCTGAGATTGAGATGTAATTTTTCCATAAAACCGTTAAGCAGGATTGTCCAAAAAAGAAGAAAACATGGTTAAAATGTGGAAATGAACCACTGATTAAAAAGTGGTGATTTGGAAACTTGTGGAATCTTTGTTGAGGAGAGAGACCAATTGATTGAGTTGCCTTTATGTGATAAAAAAAAGAAAGCATTGTGGTGGGACAGCATCTGCAGAGCACTAACAGGCTGGATGGGCACAGAGGAATACAAATCAAGCAATTAGCTCCAAAGCAAGATATTGATTGCAAAAATTAGCCAAGGCACTAAGAGAAGACAAGGGAATGATAGTTATTAACTATTTATATGCCACTGCTGAGAATAAATACTAGATAAGAAGACTTGGAATTGCTCATTTGTCAGTATACATTTGTCTCAATCAGAATCAGAGAAATCTGGAGGATTAATTATGGAAATGTTACAATCAGTGGCTATATGCCATTACAAAAAATAGTATATGGAAGACATGACAGACATTCTTTGTCCAAAATTGTCCTTTTTTGAATTTTTAAATCATTGATAGGTTGGTGCCATTGATTTTGAATCTGTATAGATTATTTCTCCATCTTGTGCTTCTGGTTAGATCAATAACTAGCATCATTTACTGATTCAGAGATTTAGGTCTTGTAAGCCCAAAAGATTGGCTTCTGCCTGTATATATTAGTGCTTACAGATCAAGTATGAGTAGAAGGGGAGGAAAACATTGAAATGCAGAAATGAGATTTAACACACATCAGGAACCTTTTGACAGAAAGATAAATATATTTCTTTTACCACACTGAATGCTACCTGCTTATGACCTCCCCAGGGACACATAATGATGATTTGATTATGTCTGTTCTATAGACAGGATTAAACAAATGCATTACTATAAACTACTACATGCATACTACACAACCACTCCAAATACTTACGTTTGTCAGGGGAGGAGAAAATTTTAAGCACAAAAAATGTGAAATTAGTAAAAATACAACACTGAAAATTTGTCTAAGACAAATTTACAGAAAAAAATCAAATATTAGTAAAAAAGGTAGCACTGAAATAATAAAGAAAGGTGATGTCAAAGCAGCTATTAACTAGAGGATTAAAAAAACATAAGCTTTTAGTCAATATCTAGGCTAATAAAAATAAATACACACAATGTTAGAAATCATGGAAAATTCACAAGGGATATGGAAAGAAAAATACTACATGTGGAAAAATCTATCATTATCAGACTGAAAAGGCTTTTTTTGGGGGATATATGGATCAAAAAGGATCCTAGCAATGAAATTGCTCAACAGCTAGATAAAAATGTCATTTATTTCAGTGATAATGAAGATAAAAACAAATGTTCATTAAATACTTGTTATGCATTTGGGAAAGATACACAGTACATATAATGCAGAAGTATTATATAATGATTATGAAATGCATATTACTCAAAAGTCAAGAAAATAATTTACATTTTGATATGACCAACAATACAGTTGCTCATTAATGAACAAAGAATGAAAATAGAAGGGGTTTCCATGTTCAGACTGCTGATATGCTAAAGACTCAAGGATGCTACTGAATGCTATTGCCAAGGATGCTATTGCCAGCTTTATACAAATATTAGATCAAAAAAAAGTGTCTTCAGTTGGACTAAGCCCAATGGAGTTCCCCTTGCTTCAGCAGGTTGTGACCACTGGAACACTATGGCCATTTCTTTGGAAGTTTGTACTTCTAAGAGAATGTTGACAAATGGAAAATGTTCAAAGAGAAGTCATAAAATTAATGAGAATACTGGAGACTATATCATACAGAGAAAGATGTCAGGAGCATAATATACTTGGTGAGTGTGTGACTCAGTCCAGTCTGTGGGAGGGAATATTTGTCATAAATGTCCATAGTAGCATCCACAGAAATGATTGATAAAACTTCTGGGAACTGACTTAGTAGGACATGATAATGGCTTTCGGAAGTCTGCACCCTCGTGAAGTTTTAGAAGCCCAGTTTTCCAAGGTTTTCAGACACAAATTGTCATTAAGTCAAGAGAAGGTATATACCCAGTGTTTTTTTTAAATCATGCTGAGATATATAAAAATGACTGCATTTAGAATGACATATGTATCAATTTACGTAATAGCAGTATTGATATATAATAGCAGTATTAACAGAAAGACTAACAGAAAGACTTTCTGCTGACAGAAAGACAGCAAGTATTTATATTGGATGGAGCACTGAGGAAGGGGAGACCTGTACAGATTGACTGCTCCTTGTTGCTGAATGCCTCCTGTGTTCTAGATAACAGGATATGGTACACCCTGATGGGCAGGAACCAACCTGGTCAGGCCAGGGGTTGTACTGTGCACACTCTATTTCATAATCAGGTTTGCTCCTATCAGAAACTACCCATAGACTTCAATTCCAGGTAATTTCTGAAGTGCAAGAAGCACAGAAAACATGCGGACAATTCACCCAGACCATTCAATTTGGGGGAATGCTCTGATCTAAAATACAGTTTCAAAGCCAAAGAATCCATGACTGAATTGTTTTTTATGTGAACAACTTGGTGCTGATCTATCATGGACCCTTTAAGAAGGAAAATCATGTCCAGCATTTCCTGTTTCAGCTATATTTGAAATAATCATTACTAATAGGCTGAAAAAATACTCTTACAATGCTGATTGAATATAAAGATAGGCAAAGCCATGAAGTTGGAGCTTTGTTCTAGTAGGAGGAGCTACAGAGCACACCTAGAAATATATGTCTACCTTCATTGATTTGCAGTGCAAGTTAAAGCTCCTTTTGAGTATACAGACTCCTGTTTTATAGAATTCTATCTCCTTGAGAGACAATTTCAGTTTTAGAGGTTTTTTACCAGATGGCAAAATCTGCCATCAAGAACTTAGGCTTTACCCAAATTTATCACCTGTTGATTATCTGCAATAAATTGTAGGAAGGTCCAAAAATTGCATTGTGTTTAGAAAAACACTTTTAACCGCTTACACAGAAAAATATAATAAATGCAAATGGCACATGAGCAAAAATAATTCTGAATGCTGTATTGTAATAAATCAGAGTATTCACTCTGCCATGCCTATCAAGGGAATGAAAGGTAAAAGTAACCTAATCAGAATGATATTAAAGACAGCAACAGCTCCAGTTTGTATGTTAGGGAAGCAGATGAAACAATGTTCAGCCTATAGACACAGCAGCACTCGAAACACTCCAGCAGGAACCCTGGCATTCAGCAATTAATCTAATAAGAGAGACAAAGACCAGTGAGCAAATCCTTGGCAATTAGTACTATGTTCATATAAATACAATTACTCTATGGGATTGTGACAAGAGCAAAAGGAGTGTATATTTTGTAAACAACCAGCTCAGACACGATATTTTATATATTTTTATTCCTTGAACAGAAAGAGAATTAGGTTTTTACATCCCAAGTCACCATGTATCAACATATACTATATTTTCTTCAGGGAGAAAAATAAAGAAAATAAGAAAAGGTTAAGAAGTGTACAGTGCAATTCACTTCTGCTCCCTCTCTGAAACACTGAACTGCTCGTAGCCATCAGGGTGTACAGGTATCAAAGACTCTTTCCTGCAGTCCTCACACGTATTGACACAATGTTTAGGTGCAGAACCAATATTGTGTGACTTAATTGCACAAAACACATAATGAATTCTAGACTCTACTGGCTATAAAAAATATTCAGCCAGTCAGCTACTTACTTTCTCCATGATTCCATAATACATCTTTCTTTTTAGTATCTCAGCTCTTAATCAAAACAACCTGTAGGGTAAAAAATGTTCTCTTAAAATACTCAGCAAGACAAACTCTCTAAAATTTGCATCTATTTACTGATTATTTGTAAACAAGAAGAAAGATGAAATTTAACATTTCCCAACACATTATTTAAATAGCTCTATCTAACGCTGAGAGTCCTCTTTATCTTCTTAGCAGTCTCAGCATTTTTCAAAGCAGTTAATTGTACTGAAAATTCAATGCCCGAGTAGTATTTTTTAGATGTTTTTCCCAGGCTTGGTTGCAGGGATGAAGAAATTGTTGTTAATGCACCATCAGTGCTAAGGACATGCCTAGTTTGACTTTGTATTAAGAACCAGTTCAATATTCAGGGATGAGTGGTAAATCTTGGATGTGAATTTTGTTCCCTCCTACCAGGTAAATGGTTTCTTGTAAAGTCAAGTGCTGCTGCTATGCTTCACTGATGTGCTTGGAATGAGTTTGTGAGAAACAAGGAATAAAAGTAAAGTGCTCTACCAACTATAGATAGGAAACAGAGATGCAGTTTCTTCAGAAAACCTTTCGCACTTATTACTCATATTACTAAGATGCTGAGGCTACACAGAGAGAAAGGGATGCAACTCAATCTCAGACAAGCAGTACAGCAGCACAATGCAGTCTCTGCCAAAAAATAATAAGTATGATATAATGCCATAATAAACTCTTGAAAAATAATTCATTTGCCTTCTGAATCCTATTGCTGCTTTCACACTTCAGTCCTCAGTACAGAAACTTCTATTTCTGCAACATAATTTGCAGAAGGCAGTCACTTTATTACTCAGGGTAATGGTGGTTTATATTACTTCTATACTCTACAGTAAATTCAGATTGAGTACCTTACAGTCTGATTTCTTTGTTTGTATTACTCATCCCCATTGAAAACAAAACAGGATTTGTTGTGAAACCTGGGGAAATGACTCAAGGCTCTTTTTTAAGGGGTTTCAGATTCCAAGACAAAGATTTGCTGCTGATGAATTCGTTATAGACCAAGACACTTGTGCATGGAATATGTGACAACCCAGCCTCTATCCATATGGACTTAGGAGTGCCAATACTGACAAGTTTTTTCTAGGTGCCTGCTAGTGCAGTCTTCTACCTTGCGAAATCTTGCAGGGGGCTGTGTGGCCCCGAGAAGCTCCACTCAGCAGAAAACAGGTGTAAGGTGTTTCCTTACAATTGGTGCCTACCAGAGGGAGAGGAGGAGGATGTTTCACAGTGAAGTCTTTTTGAGCACATCCTGCTGGAACATTAGAAGCCGTGAGAGTAATCCAATACCTAGAAGTGTTTGTTACTGGATTCTTCAGTGAAAACAAGGGCACACTGACCACTGATTCTCTTTACAGAATGAGTGTTAGTATTTTAATAAATACTGACACAATTAGCAGTGTTATCTTTTAAGAGTAGTATCTTTGTCTGTTGTTCTTCCTTGAAAGTGGTTATTATATAAACCATTTAAGCCAAAAATATGATTATGCTAAATATCATCTATCAATATAAAGTTAGCCAATAAAAGGAAAATCTTGGTCAGGACTTGAATGTGAAAGGAAGCTGGGTTCAAGAAGAGTATTACAAAGAATAATAAGCCTTTGATTTAAATATCTGAGCGCTTTCCATTAATGCCCTGTCAGTCAAACCTGGATTTATTCAGACTGCTCCTGGCAGGGACATTTTCAGTAATTTGAACAACAAATTAACAGTATCTTTTATTTATATCAAGATACCAACTAGAATTTTCATTCAGTATAATTGAATGCCTTGGAGACTGTTCTGCAGACTTTAAGTTTGCCTTTTTGTACAGTCAGCATATTAAAACCAATCTCTTTTTATCTCTGGAAAGAGGAAAATATTGTTGGTTTAATGGACTGATTGTTTAGAGAATTTTACTTTAAATGAACAATCCTTTCTGATGGAGTTTCTTAGAGTGTCTCTTAAAAACTTATACTTTTATATTCTCCAGATATTTTTGATAGTTTCTAAGGAAACGGTATTATTTTGTGAAAATATGTGGAAAGAATGAAGAAACAGTGGAAACTTTAGAAAAATGCAGTTTCAAGCTTTAAAAAGTCATAGTTTGATGATTACTTTCAGCACAGTGATCTTTTATCTCTCTGATGTACAACATCATTTTTTTTCTGCTTTGTATCTCCAGAGATAGAGAGTTCTTTTATCAGCAGCACACTTTAAGTAGAACATTCTCCTATGCTGAACATTTTAAAGGATTCTTTTCTAAGTTGATGATTTCTGGCCTCCAAAACACCAGGCATTTCTTCTGTTGGAAGGGTTTCATTTTAGGAATTAGAAGGGTTACCTTGTGTAGTTCTCCACAATAAAGGTTATAAGAGATGAAAATTCAAGTTATTCAATAAGCTCCTAGATGTCAAGGTCCAGATCCATGGTAAAGCACTCACAAACAAGAATAGCAGATCCTTGTACGTCAAAAGATTTATAATGTGGTTGTGTACAAATGTCCTTTTTTGTCATTTTCCATAGGTAGCTTAGGTAACAATGTATTTGAGCCTAGTTTCTTGTAAACCTGACTGACTGCTGGTAGTGCTATGCCAAAGAGAGAAATGGAGGACTTTTTTCACTCTGCTGAAATGTTTGCAATAATTAGTTCAGGATGAAATACAACAGATATCAAACAACAGCAACAACAAATTGCTGCTTAACATAAAAAAGCCTGAATAGTTGATAATACAATCAGCAAATTTATATGAAACAGTATTCATTCTGTACTTCTTTTCAATACTTGTTCATTTTTTGCACCATTTGTAATACAGATTTCTTACTGTACATTTTATAAGTGACCATTGCTACTCATACTTCTCATCCATCATGTTAAATACACTTTGTACCAGTTTCCCCCTAAACAGAGAATAGATCTACCTCTTCAGGTTGAGAGTAGTACTATATCTTAGGTCACCTAAGAATCATGTAGCTGCCTGATGAAAATGTTACTATGTCTTAAAAGAAAAGACCTAATGCTATTCTAGGAAGTGTCATAACAAAGAGCAGGAAAGACAAAGACATAATATTTACTGCACTACAGAATTGGGCAAGTGGTACCTGCTTCAGATCTTGTTGCTTCTTTCAACCTGTGCTTTTCTCAACTTTTCACTGAAAAATAACTCTTCCTGTATCCCTGCTATACCCTGAGAATTCTCAGATTATTTTCCTGGGCCTTACAGGATTATGTCTCTGAAACAAGGCTTCCCCCAGAATCCAAAAGCCTGAAAACAAAATCATTAATCTTCGAAAAAAAAAAAAAAGTTTTGCCTGTACTGATTCCTATGAGTTTTGGATTATATACAAAGTAAAAGCCTTGTAGCATACATAGCATGTCTCTTTTATTGCAGTCAGAGCAAAGAAAAAAAAATAGTTCATGTTTAGCTTCTCAGAAGGATAAAACTCTTTTTGTCAAAATAGATTTCATTATTATTCAAAGAATCTGGAACAAGTATTTGGTTAGGGTAGCAGATGTATCATGTGTAAACCCAAACTGATGGAGTCAAATTCCTTTTTACTCCTGAGTCAGTGCAGATTTGCTTTGTGTTATAGAATGAATTTCAGGTTGAACTGGTCAGCTGAAACAATGACATGGCTTTAAGTACCACAATATTTTTTCTGGATTGCAGCTTGACAATACCTACTGTAGCTGTCTAGAAGAATTTAGAATCTACATTCACTTAATTTGTTAGGAAATAACTGCAGCTAATATAGGATGTGAAAAATTAAGACTTTCTTTCTTTGTTTAATATTGTTTATCTGATAAAAGCTACAATGAGTACTGCCACCAAAGGTATCAGTTATGTTTTCCTTATATAACAAAAGATGTTGCATGAGGCACATAGAAAGTCCCCAGCCAAGACACATTTATATATGATTGGCTAAACAGGGTTGAGTTAAACCTTTGCTCTGGAAAGATAAGTTAAAAATGAGGTGAACTTAAGTATTTCCCTTTACTGGAAAGATGTGTTTGTCAACATAATGCAGTCAACTGAAATTTTAAAGTATTTCACAAGACACAAAACTCCTGTTCCTCAGGAAGTCTGAAAGGATTTTCCTAGAGGATCAATAAGACTATATAATTGTTGCTGGGTAATATTCAATATTTTGCAGAAATCATACCTGAAATATTATGTTATAATTCAAATTACTTCTGCTTAAGCATTTGTATAAATTTCATTTCCAAAATGATAAAAAGAAATAGACATAACCAGATTCAGTTGGAAAACTGAAACGCTGTAAATGTTGGTGAAACACTAGAACAAGGAACCCACAAGTTGTAAATGCCCCATTCCTGGAAATACTCAAGGCCAGGCTGGTCCTTTAGGGATGGGACTCAACAACCTTTAAAGGTCCCTTCCATACCATGTCATTCTATTATTCTGTGATTCATTTTAAGTGCAGTAGATATTAAGTGATAGATGGCATGGACTTCACATACAGTTACATTCTTTAACCAATGCCACCTAGTTCCTTTCCCAGGACACTCGGATCTGCCTAATAAATATCTTCATTTCAGAAGCTTCCTTCTTTCTTTGGCTTTAGCACCTCCAGACAAATTCATGACCGTGTTTATCCCTGCAAACAGGTTTTTTGGTCTTCTGTCTCACTAGAAGCAGTCTAAAGCAGCAACGTAAGTGTTTTTGTGAACTCCTCATCTGAGGAAGTGAAAATCATTCATTACATCATTATCAGCGTGGCAGTAATGTCAGAAAAACTGTCTCCTCTCGTCCATAGCACATCAATCCAAAGTGTGTTAAATAGGCCCAAGGAGAAAGAATGCAGATTAGAGCAAACTACCACACAGAGGAGTTAAGGAGAGGACACAAAGAACAGGCTGATCAGTCGTGTTTTACTCTGAGCTGCAGAGGAATGTTGAGTACAACTGGAAAAAGGGGTTTAATTCTGCTTTATTCTGCAATTGCAAGGAATAGAGTGCCAAAAACATGCAATATATTTCTGAAAGAAGCTGCTTCTGAAGCAACTTAATGTTTTAGTAGTTTTCAGTTAAATCAGGCAGAGGAAATTAACAATGGACTTCTGTGTTAATGGTCTGGAAAGTGCTGTGCTTCCTGTGAAAATGAAGTATAAAGGTGATTTGATTTCTTTTTCAGTGGTATTTTGGAAAAAGATGACTACGAAAGAACATTAATGATAATGATGAAGTGGCACAAACAAGGAATGAAGGAGTTATAGATGCTTTATTAGGAAATCAGATTAAAAAAAAAAAAAAAAGTCTGAAAGAGTGGTGCCATGAAAGACTCAGGACAAGTCTTAAAAGTCCAGCAGGAGCTATCAAAAAGCTTGCACAATATGAAGGAAGACTCACCCTGGCCAAAACAAAAGAAACCAAAAGGACATTTGTCTTTAAAAATATAAAGACATCAGTATTTATTTTTAAAAAATCAGTATATTTTGTGGTAAAAGCCAGAATTTAGGACAGCCAGAGACAGAAAAGACTATAATGTACCCGGAGGAGTTCTAAGACAGAAAGAACTACACCATGGCAAGAGACAAAGAAAGGTGTTTAGAAAGGATGAAGTTCCCAATGTTATTGCAGCAGTCCTCTTATTAGAGGGTAGAAATGAGCCCAGACACAGACTTCTTGTTTATCACAGCATGAACAGACTCCTGTTTTTTTCCTCTTTACAGCTCAGCCACCCTGACTCCAACTATTCACTAACTCCAGCTGCAGCTCCTGCTGTAGGTTTCCCTTGCAGCCTCTGACTGCATGTATTATTTTGCAGACTGGCTGCAGGCTTTTACCTGGCTGGACTGGGACTGCAGGTTCCAACAACAGGCTCCAACTGCAGACCCAGACTGACCTCACAGCAGTGATTCCCCTCACCCCAAGACTATTTTTCTTCATGAGCCCCCTCCCCAGTTCCTTCTTCCTTAAGGCCCCTCCTCCTTCATAACCCACTCCCTTTTATCACACTTATCTTTATTGGACATAGCTGTGACTCATCAGGGCTGAGGCTGCATTGGGTAATTAACACAGCTGTTACTTATCAGGGATGAGGTCACCTGTATCCCCTTCTCCTACAAAGTCCTCCTTGCTCAGGAAAAATATTCAAAAAGCAGAGCTTGGCAACACAAGACTGTCTGGCTGCAAATGGGGCAGCTTTTCTTTTTGACATCTCATTCACCTTTTAAAGACAGGACTGTCCTGAGAATGCTGTCACTACTAGATGAGTCAGCAACAGGCAGGTGGCTAAGGTGAAAACTGATGTTTTGCAAAGATGGGTTTAGCCCATCTCACAGAGTATGTAGTTAAATATGTGTGTAGAAAAATTTAGTTTTGAAAATGATACACTTTGTAGCAGCAGAAGAAAAAAAATTAAATCCTTTTTTTTTTTTTTTACCTAAAAAGTCACTGAACTTGTTAAAGGACAGAAACCATGAAAAATTATAAAAAACCTGACATTGAACTTACAAGCACAGGACAACTGCTTCAGACAGCTCCTAGGGAAAAAAAAAATCTAGTCTGCAGAGGATAAGGAGGAGCTGAAAGTGCATGTGCTTTGGCAAAGTCATCAGAGGAAACAGGAGGGATACTCACTGCTCATTTAAAAGCCCATCAGTAGAGATGGAGTGATGTAGAACAGGAAAACTGTACCTGCAGATCCAAAGTTTTGAACTGGGTACTTATAACATGGATGTCTTTCCAGTAAAGGGTTTAATGCCAATAAATTTTTTGTGCTGGATCTTTCATTAGGGCTCTGATAAGCAGTGACATATCTGCAGGTATTGTTTTCAAGTCTGCATTGGAAATGCTGTTTCTACAGGAAATTTTGATTTTGAGCAGCATGATATAATTGAGAAAAAATGTTTTTCATAATATTTGTATTGCAGAATACAAAGGTCTACATAGGCTACATTTTGGTCTGATGGAAACAAACCAAGACAAGGGAATAAACAAAAACTATGAAGAACTTCCAAAAGAGTCAGGTGCCGGTCTAGAACTAAACAATTAAATCCTTGTGATATAACTTATTTACCAGACCAGTTACCTCAACAGTGTTATGCACAGTAATGAAGTTCTCAGAGTAATCTTCATTAGATGGAAAATTAAATAACCATCAAAACTGAATATATTCTGAGATGCAAGAGCTTTTGGCAATGCACGTGAAAGAAAAATTAAGAAAGATAAAGAAAAATCAATTAATGGTCACTATAAGCTAGATGTAATATTAACAAGGAGAAGAAGGAATTTAGTGAGATAAAGAGTATGTCAGTTAATGTATTCAGTGACATTTCCATACTGATTAAGGAAAAAAAAAAAGAAAAAAAAACCACCCTGAAAATATCAGAAAAGGTAGGTATGATTTTTGACATGGATATTTAAGTCTTTTAAAAGTGCCATTTTTAATATTCACAGAATAAAAGAAGGAAAAGGTCACTCAGTTCTCATGCCAGTTCAGGCACAGATGCTTTCTAGGATTTTCAACATTTCTCTTCCTGTATAGTTACAAGTGCTTCAGGCAATGAGAGTCCCACCACCTCTCTTTAGAAACTGCAGCTTCATATATCTCACTGTCAGAGAACATTTTCTAATATTCTCTTTAAATATTTTTTATCTTAATTTCATTCCACTTTTCATAATTATTACACCATTTACTACTATAAATGATTACTTTCTCTCAATTTGTGCAACCTCAATTAATGCAACTGTCCTTTCCTCTAATTTGTCAACAGCTTTCTGGTAAAATGATATCCACAAATGAACTCAATGTTGTGGACATAACATAGTGATATGCCTACACCAACTGAATTTCAATAGAGGCGTATGGGAGTTTGTCGCCAGACAGACACGAAAAAACTACACTTATACTGTCGGCATGTGTGAGCAAAAAGAAGGTTTATTTTGGGATTAGGGTGTAGTTTTCGGAGTTTGATCAGCGATTGGGCCAAGAGGTTGACACCTCTCTGACTCCACTGGTCAAACTAGAAGTTCATCAATTTGTCCTACCCCCAGGAAGGAATGCACAGTTTTCAAAACATCATTTTTCTGTTTGTGTTACAATATGTGAGAACTCCAGTACAGAAATGTAAAACATCAGAAGGCTAAAAAAATCAAAACAATAGAAGTGGACTCTAAGTGGGTACTGAGAGCTCTCTTAAATACCCCTGTTCTTTTTTCCTAACCTTGCTCTAAAGTGGTTTGTATTAGTGTGTGAGAAGCATGGTGCTAAAACACCACAGTGCTTTGGAGCAATCTCTTAGCAGAGCACTGCACTGATGTGTCCCAGAGGTGTAGAGATAAGCAGGTAGGCTACACCTGCATGAAGCAGAAAGAAAATTCCACATTGACTGAGAATCTAAGACATTCCAGAGCAATGTCTGCATGTGCTGTAGCCCTGCTTCCCAGGAAGAAGTTGAGTATTGCTTGCTGATAGGAAGTAGAGAATTTTTGGTTTTGTGTTTGCACCCAAACTTTTGTTTCCACTGTAGTAAACTGCATTATGTCAACCTATGAGTCACTTTTCCATCTTATTTTCTCTCCCCTGTCCAGCAGGGATGGGGAGAGATAGAACAGCTTGGTGGGCACACCTGGCATCCAGCCAAGGTCAACATACCACACTGCTTTACTAACAGGACATCATCCTTGAAGAGCAAAAAAGAGAACTTGATCACATTTTCCTCCAGACTTTTTCTTTTGAACTAAAAAACCCCAAATCTGATTCCTGATTCTGCAAGCCTTTTTGGTTATTCTAGCTCCAGTCAAGAAAATAAGATAAATCCCACAAATTATATAAGTATAATTTTGGAATGTGCTTAGCTGAGGAATTAGTCTGTATTTTATTTTTAATTACGAAGAAAGCCTATTCTTCAGTAAAAGAAAAAAAAATCTATTACAGATATTTAACAAATTTTAGAGTAACTCCCACCTCCCAGACTAAGGGGAAGAGATTACAACTGAAGAGTTGCTTGAGTGCGTGGTGAAGCATGAGGTATCAGATGAAACCTTTTACTTATAAAATGAGAAAAGTATTTCAGGAAACAGATAAAAGAATAGGCAAGGGAGGAGTTCAAAAAGACAGAGGAAAAAGTGTGCAAACCAAAGCAGAATAATCATTTAGAGGGTCACCAAGGTCACAATAATATATTTTAAAATAGCCTGCAGACACTGCTTAAAAGGCACTATAAGCATTCGAAACAAACTAAAAGGCACATTTCACAAAAAGAAGTTGAGTTTGAAAGCACAGGCTCTGGAGTTCCCTGTACCACTGTGAATTTCTATTATCCAGTGTTCAACTTTTTCTCAGCTGTCATACCCATAATAATCTGCTGCCCAAAGCCTGCAGGATGTGAGCAAAATTGTAACACTCCCACTTCAGTTCACCACATAGCACACATTCCTACTAATGTTTTAACCCAGAGCATCCTCACAGTGAACCTGCGTAGTGTTCAAATTTTTTAATGTGATTACTTGACCTGTGCTGGCATGGATAGCTAAGTGATTTCTCCTTGCCTCACTCTCAAAAAATCTGTTTGACTGGCTTTTTGGAGTTTACACTCTAGGCGTTTTCCCTTGGTTTTGTATTTTTAACAGACTTTTCTGTAACAACAGAAGTTACCTCATGTCATAGGTTTAAACAGTATCTCTCTGGTAGGACCTTGGAATTCTGTGGAAAAGACAGGGACCTGTGGGGGGAGGCAGGTTTTGGATTTCACATGCAGTTCTGACCATGCAGAAAACAGAAGGTGTCTTTTGGTAATACCCATATAAAAGCTGAAGCTGGGTTGGAGATTCTCTTTCTCCCCCGTCCGGCAAACAGGTAACACAGGGGCAGCCGAGGAGAGCCCGGCTCAGGCCAGGGCTGCCCCAGGGTGGCCGGACCAGCTGGGATCCGGGAGCCGCTGCCCGCAGGGGAGTCAAGGCTGCAGCTCGGCGTGTCCCGGGCTCTGGCAGGGATCGGTGTTGGGCTGTGGTAGGACCGTGCCCTGGGCCCCCCTGGCTGCCGGCACCCCTGGCCCGGGGGCAGGGTGGGCCTTACAGAGAGCAGCTGCCACTGCCTGGTGTGATAAATGTGACATTGGGGTAAAAATTTGTGATGAAAAATATAGAAATATATGTTAGATTGGTGTTAATATAAAAATGTGAAAAGGTATAGTCTGTTCCTCCTGAGCTAGCCAGCTGCCCATACAGCAACCGCTCCCCAGCCTGAGACAAAGAGCAGGACAGGAGCCATCAGGATGGACAGACAGTGGCCGACCAAGATAAGAATCGGCATCATACCCAGACAAATTCCTCCCCGAACTAAGAGGAATTCTCCACCGGAGACTGCACATCGG
>VWZU01006807.1:308778-325457 GCA_013397095.1 Sterrhoptilus dennistouni
GGGCCCCATCCGCATGTGAAAGGAACCTTCCCGGAATACAATTAGCAAAGCTCGACAAATCCGGGAAACCCATCCAAAGATGTATTTGGACCATTTGCTGGACTATTCCCCACACCTGTTTTGCCTCGGGACACAAAAAACCCTATAAAACCCCGGGCTGCGATCCGCTCCGTGTGGATTTGGGAAATCTGTACCTTAGGGTGTGGACCCCTGTCCACCCAGCGCTGCGCTGCCCGTCCTATTTGTGGTTTCTCTCTTTATCGGTGATTGGGATTGTTTTTCTAATAAATTGTTCCTTTATTAATCCGATTTTTGCCATTGCATTTATAACACTGGCACCATCAGATGGAGGGTTGGAAGACAAGGTGTCCATCAGCCTCACTCCCACCAGCATGGCTTTGGAACATTTGCAGCTACTGGAGCAAAGATCCACGGCCGGCCTGGGCAAGCCGGAACTCTTTCCTGACACAGATAGAGACTCTAAACTCTAACCCTTCTTGGAGATGAGAGAAGAGGCCGAGTTGGAGACATATGGAGGGACAATATGGAGATCTCAAAGTCAGTAAAGGAAGAGTGACTTTTTTTTAAGTGATAGAGATGACGAGTTGACTTAGTTCTAGGCTGAAAATCTCCTCTGGGTTTTGGCAACAGGATAATCTTTTAAGTCATGGACAATATCAGTTGAGGAGATGATTTGTGGATTTGGGCAAAGGTATCTGTGATGAACTGAGTGAGTATTTTTGTGCCCCCATGAGAAGCTGAACAGAGGGAGATGAGAAGCCCTCTGCCAGTGAAGAAGTGAGAAGACCATCTCTGTTCCTTGAGTTGAAAAAGATCCTTTGTTTTTTTTTTTGAAACAGCTCATTTTTAAAAGGTACCACCCCAATTTGTGAAATCCATGGCCCATGGGTAGTCGTGGGAAAGGCTACGTGATATGTGAAGTCCCAGGGATGCAGATTCTCTGGGCGGGCTGCTCTTGTGTGAAAGTTACCAAACCTCAGGAGTGACTTCTCTCTCTCAAAGACTGAATGAAAGACTGTTTTATAAGTGGTACTGACCTGGAGTTCTGAGTTTTACCTCTTTACATTGTTTGTAGAAAATGAACAGTTTGTAGTGAGAGGGTTGGTTTTAGAAATTAATTTGTGTTGGGGTTTTTTTGTCTTTTCTTATTTTTCTCCTCTTAATGTCTGTTAATAAAATCTATCTGTTTTTTCTTCTAAGTTGAGCTTGCTTTTGCCTTTTTCTCCCAAAATCCTATCTCTCAATTAGCAAACAAATTCAGCAAATGTAAAACTTCCACATAAATGGTGCTGTGACTCAGATAAACAAACTTAAACCACAACACCTCAGTACTTGCAGACCTACCTTACAGCTAAAAGAATGAGAGCAGAAAAAACTGGCTAACTTATCACAAACTAAAAAAGGAGTAAAAAAATAAATAAACATCAAACTAGTATGAACAGTAAATAAACCCAAAGAAATAATGTTATGGAGGGATAACCAGGAAGCTGAAACTTTATATCAACTTTATTTGGGAAAAAAACTTTTCTGTTGAAAATTATATATAAGCCTCTGCCCCAAATAAAGAAAATTTAAATTTTTAAAAATAGTAAAACCATGGGATAAATTCCCAGGCAGTTTCCTTGGAAACAAAATTAAATCAGAAAATTCAAACTATATTAATATTAATAAGAAAAAAGTATTTAGCATATTGGTTACATTGAAAAGTATTTTAAAAAATGTATTATTTCACTGGACAAAAGAAAAATGTGTTACCATAACACTTGATAAAATGTGAAGGTATTATATATAAGAATATATTAAAATATATTATAACATATATTATTATATATGTCAATGCAACAGGTCATCAGATAATTTTAATTTTGATTGTGTATTTCTGCATAATAGAGACCTTTATGATTAAAGAGGACTCCTTATTTACTTACACTTCATTGAATGCTTGGGTGTTTTGCGTTAGCAGGTCTAGGTTTCTCAGTTATCATCTTCACCTTCAGCTACTCATCCTTAAGAAAAAGTATTTCATATGTGAACCAGTGAGCCCTTGGTGAGAAAGCTGGTCAACAGAGGGGATAAAATAACTAGTCTATTTTAAGAGAAATGCCTGAATCCATCCCATAAATAGTGAGTCACAGTTGCTTGCTGACTAGATTTTATAAATATTCTTGGCCCAGACACTCAGGTGTGGTTGGAGGATAAGGGTCAATAACCTGTAAACATGTAAACAATGAAATCATTTAAGTATTTATGTCAGCAGCTAGGAAGTCAAGCAAACAATTTAATCATAACTTGGTGGTCTGGCAAGGAGATAACCACGCATTAAACACCTGCTTCACATCTCAATCAATAGAGTATAATTTCTCACTCAGAAGTTGCATTATCTGGTTTTAAACTGCTATCACACACCTTAAGCTTAAGGCTTAAAGCACTCAATAGTTTTGTTGAGTTATGGATTTGTGGAGGGCACATGTTTGTCAAGGACAACAAAATACATACTTTGTTTATCCTTTATTATTTTCTGCTTAGAGCCATATATACAATTTTTTCTCATGGATATCTCAAAAAGATCTGGTTACTTAAAATGTCTACTGAAATAATGCATTGACAGGTTCTCAGGTCTATTTTCTCTTTACAATACTTTGTTTAACTACCTTATTTTGATTTCCCTGACAGCAAAACACAATTTTGGCTCTGAAAAATGCAGTGCAACCTGTACAGGCTCCCTTTATTTATGTTGACATACACTGTGCTATCTATAAATATTTTAAAAGATGAAGTAGGTGGATTACAGCCCACTCACTCTTTTTTTTTTTCTTTTTTCTCAGACACCATTTAAAATTGCACGAATGTCTGTTGAGTGGGGCTTGAAAGTCTCCCTGGATCTCTATTTCCTATTCAGAAGGAACAGGGAAAAGTCAGAAGTGAGCCTGTCTCTGTAACCATGACAACAAGTACTTGTATATAATACTTCTTGGTAGAGTATAGTTTGTGATTCCTTCAAGAGTTCCCACAGCCATAGGCGGAATTCTTTGGTAAGCCGTCTAAGCCATGTCCAATGGTTCAGAGGAATCAGGTTGGCATTGCTGGCCATTGGAAACACTGCCTGCACTGAAGAATGAATGAGAAAATGAGCTAAGGGGTGGAACAGAGACAGGGCTGGGTCTGGAGGGTGAAAGAAGGAAACACAAAAGAGGTGTCAGTAATTTTCCAGTGATTAGTATTTGGCGGATTGACTTGGAGTTGTTAAGAGAGATCTTCTATTGCTATTCCACATCAAATTAGTGCCTAGCAGATAATATATATGGATTTTTGGAGGATTGGGATTTTATAGAGATAGCAGACAGTGAGAGGTATTATGCCAGCTGAGTGTAAAAGGCAAGTTGATCAATAATTAAAAGAAACATATTGAGTTGAGGTTAGCATTAAGTTATTTGGGGAATGAAGAATTCACAGTTTTGCAACTTTCTTTTTTTTTTTCAAATAAATTGTTTAATTTTTTGTGTAAAACAAGGATGAATTCTTGTAAGATTTTTGGAATAATACATAAAATTACCAATGTTTGAAACCTCAGAGGTTATTTTGCCTTTAACATTGTTAAAATTTATTGTTATTACAGAGAAAATCTTATGCTCCTTTTACATACAGATATTTATTCTCAATTAAACATTTATTTTATCATCTACCATGTTCCCAATACCCTCATAGCTCCCTGGGGAGATGGTCTCCAAAACTGTGTCTGCTTCAAATTTCAGGTGCTGGGATTTTTCAGCAGTTAGAAGTCTGCCCTCACACTCTCATACAAATGTCAAAGAATACAATACAATAGAAAATAAGACTTTTCAGAATAAGCTTGTAGCTTTTTTATTCTTCTTTTCCCCCTTTCCTTTCTTCATCCAAAAAGTTTAGTCCAATTAACTTTTGGCTTCTGAAAGATTTCTCTTGGTAAGAGCTATGGCCAGAAGGGTTTTGCCTTGCAGATTTTAAACAGAATAGGTCAAAAATCAGGCTAATAATTACAGAGTTAATTATAACATGAATAGAAGAAAATGTGCTACCACAGCCTGATAGCTGAGTAATTCTCATGGCTACTGGCTGAAAAAAAAAGACCCAGAAAGACAAACAAAGAGATTAGATTTTCAATCTACTTTAAGCAAAAAGAGATAAATATTGACAAGAATTATGCAATATCTAAAGGTTAAAAGAAAGAACAAAATATAAAACTTTTGCATTCCTTCCTTTGTTTCATAGAGGCAGAATGAATATCTCCAAAGTTATAATTAAATAATTGCCCTAGAACTATTTTTTATCCTTTTAATAAGACAAAATATATTCTTTTGCTTTGATACATAAAGTATTCAATAGGTTTCAAATGACTTTTCACTGAAGACCACAGAAAACTCTAATTTAGGAAAAATCTACGTCTTCAGGAGAAAAAAGTCTGCTAGGCACCAAAATGACTTTTGAAAGGACAAAGAAACACTCTAACACCTGAAGCAGGTTTATTTTTTTTTTTCTTTTCAGAAAAGGCAGTAATTAAGAAAGAAAAATCTATTCATTCATACATTATGCTAATTCTAACTTGGATAATACGTCACTCACTAAGCCAAGCAATTTCTGAGCTTGAGCAAGAAGGTGAATAACATTTTTCTTGGCTCTCTAGAGATTCTTAGCTTGATTTACAATGTGGATATAAGGCAAGATGACTATATGGCAAAATATCAATTAGCAGAATTGTTTACTGCCTTTTTTCTTCTTCTCTACCTGAAGATACGTAATTCAGAGTTCTGAATGCAAATCATCAGGGCAAGTGTGACCTCATTTCATTCACGAAGCTTCGGTACAGTCAGATCACAACCTGCCCAGTCAAACGTACCTATTCAAGTCATTATACTGCAACATCCTACTACTTTTCTTAAGAAGTTATCAATGCTGGACCTGTCTGTAGGAAGCAGGTGAAGCTTTCATAAGCATTACAGTAGTTTGCAAAGAAATTAATACCACCAAAAATATGAGAAGTAGAAGACAATTGGATGCAAACCGAGTGACTTATTGTTACCACAGACTGAGATTATCTCAGGTACAGTAGCAAGGGATAGATCAGAACCCTGTTTTAAAATGTAAGCTTAGTGAGCAGAGAGGGAAAAACTGTCCATTCTACCCAACTACCCTTTTGAGGCCAAACCAACTGAAATCACTCCTGGACAATCTCATGGAGGAAGTTGGTTTACTGTTTATTTGCAAAACTGCCCTTGGTTGGTATTGGTGATCTTTGGCTACCAGGATGTACAGAACAACAGAATGCTTTTGACCTTTGTTACCAAACCAGCAAGGATTCCTTCCCCCTTGATCCCCGTTTCTGTCACTTTCCTCTGTACATATTTCCCTTCTTCTGCTGTTTTTTACTCTTGTCTTCAAAATTATTCCTGCCTATGAGCAGATAAACTGTCTACCTCTCTAATGCCTGAGAATGATGAGTTGAAGAAGGGCCAACCAGACCAGCCAAAAAATGCCTTAGACAAAAGAAGTGCATCAGGTCCTAGGGGAATAGCTGTGAGAGGCAACTTGTCAGTTGTATCTACCTGTGACTGATAAACATCTTAAAATCTGATATTTAGAGATAAATTTTTCTTGCGATTTATTATACTACCTACACTTCTCTTTCTGGACATCTATTTTGTCAAAATTAGAAAATTAACTGCTTTGTTTGGGCTTGGGCTTCTTTTGTTTATGTTTTCCTTAGGAGTAAGGAAAAAAAAAAAAAAAAACCACTACCATGTTTAAGTACTTAATATTACATAGTGAAAAAGTTGTATTAATATTTTTGAGCTTTCTGTGTCCATTTAGTTCTCCTGAACTGAGAAAGTATCTTGTGAACTTTGTCAAGTTCAAGACTTACAAAACATCCTCAGGAACCACTCCTACGGTTTTGGTTTGAGTAAAAATTATTTTCATATTCCAACTGTCACTTATAGTAAGGCAAGATTTGGCATTTTGAATTGTAATCAGATGAGGCCAAAGGTAATTCAACACAGCTCACCATGTTCAATAGGACTGTGTATTTGATTGTAGTAAAAATGCTGAAATGTGTGAGAGGTTCTTTTATGTATTTTCTTATAAAACATGAGCTTGCTCACCTGTAGCTAGTTTTTAATCTTCTTTAGCCACTAGCCTTAATGTCTTAGTCTGATAGATTCTTACTTTAAGAACCTGGGATGAATATGTATTCTTGGCTGCATAACCCAAGGGTGAGCTCAAAGTCCTCTAAATATCTACCTTTTGATTACTCTGGCATTTTTCTGACTTCTGACCAGCTTTTCCCATGCCATGTTGATCAACACCCAGCTGTCATTGCAAGAGTTTAACCACCTGTCAGCTGTATTTGATTTGCCTATAAATTTTTCTATTTCATAGATCTGATCCTCTGTAGTGGAAGTCTGGCAGAAGACATTACATTTAAGGAGTCTGTGGTCCTGAGCAAGCCATGTCTGCTTTACTCGGCCCTGTACTTAGCATATGACAAGCCCATATGTTGGCATGGGTGACCACAGGAAAATCCCATATGTATATGTGTATAAAAATGTGGTGGAATGTGCTGAAATGCCCTGGATGTGCACATGTTAAGCATTAAGAGATAAAATCCCTATGTCTCCAGACAAGATATACAGTTATGTTTGCCACATTAAAGAGCAGAGATTTGGGAGGGAGGATGAATCTTTCCACAGCCACACTGTAGCTGTCTACCTGGATTCTACCCAGTGCTGCACAAAAGTCATGTTCCAGCATCTGCAAGGGTACTAAACTATAGGTTTAGTTTCTGTGCATAATTTCCTTCCTCTTTCAATCCCATTATTAAAGCAATTTTACTATGTTATTTGTTGCCTGTTACAAAACTGTTCTGGGTGCTGTGTTTACACCAGGGTGTTCTGAGATGAAATGGGGACAACAGCATTTAGACCACTCAAAGCCCTCTTCTCTGATTTATTACCTTCCAATTTTATGTCTGGTTTTGACAAATAGCAGCATTTCTTATACTCTTTTTGTAACTGGATCCTAAGAGCAAACTGAACAAACTGCACTGGTTGGACAGATAGGGAATTTAGAATGGCTGTAGATACGTGTCATATTAACATAAAGGCTTTTACTTATGTAAAAGCAAAGACTTTCCCTACTAAACCTCAGTGCCTTGTGCTCATTTATTTTCATGCACAGATATTACAACCCTTGCCTATCCACACTTTTTTTTTTCCAGGCAGAAGCATGAGGGTTCTTGCCCTGGAAGCCCTGAATTCTGAATCTAGTCCTTCCTCTACAAGAAAATTCAAAGGGCTACATTGAAAAATGCAGAAGAGTGAACAGAAGGGAAGAAAGGTCATCCTGGCAATGCATTTCCCTGTTTCCTCCCTGGATCACTAAAAATTAATTTATCAGAGTGAAAAAAAAAAAAGTCTATACAATTCTCAAAAGTACTTCCTGAATTAACTCTGTCTTCACACAAAGGAACCACCACACTGGCTTTGCCTTGGCTTCCTGAACATCTGTACTTTCACGGCTTCTGGAGTTTTTTTCAGTTTATCCCAGAATTGCAACTATTCCACAGTGCAAATGACCTTTGACAATTCCGCTGCACTGGTAAGAAGTAAATTGATAATTGGTGAATTTGTAAACCCTGGTTATGGAGGGGAGAATGAACATTGACTGCTGGAATTAGGGGTCTACATGTGTTACACAGAAGATTACATAGTCCTCCCTGGCTATCCCTTACTTCATGTCAGAATAGATATGTCTCCTGTAATTTTCATAGTACAAAGCCCATTCTTAAAAACTTTTTTCTGAAAAAGAATAAAACAAGCAAACAAAAAAATGCAAACAAGAAAACACAAACAAAAAAACCCATGTACCAAAACTGAAACTTCTAGTCCCACTTTGATGTAAATCTGCCAGGTTACGACAATGATTAAATTTTTCTAGCACTCTCATGTGTGTTAGCACTTTATTTTTGCTGGTTTTACTCCTCACTAGTGTTGCAGTAGTGAACTTTTGTCTTGAAAGATGTTCATCAAAACATTCTTAAACAAAATTTTGTAAGACTTGAAGTTAACTTCAGGTCTTGAGTACAAAATTTCAGGAAGTTTGAAAACATGCAAACAGGCTGTTCTTCATTTAATATTGCTTCTTTTACTGCTTTTCGTTTTTAGGCACTTAGAGTGCTGCAAAATGCTGTCTGATTTCCTGTGGAGACCAGTGACTGGATATCCTTTCCCGTGTTACGTCTGCAAGTGGATTACTCTTCTGCACAACCCTCCTTCTAGATTACAGCTGTTTTCAGCAAAGGAAATGGGTGTTTTGCCTTAACTGAGGTCTTGGATATGCAATGGGAATAAAATGGGTAGAATGCTTAACCAGGCTTCTGCTTCAAAAATTATTCTCCTTACCATTAACTATACAGTGATTGCACAGATTTGAAAAATTTTAGCAAACAAGCAAAAATAAACAAAATTCTGTAGGAAAAACATACTTTTTACTGTTAGCATTTGTTTTATAATACTGAAATATATGAAAGGAATTGTATTTTCCTTTCTGGGTATTTTTTTCCATATTAAATTGATATTTTATGTTAAAACACAACTTACAGCATTTAAGGCATTATTATAGAAACCAAATGTTCCATTGCATCAAAAAAAACCCAAACCAACAACCAACTTCTCTTAATCCTGGAAGGGCATATAGCAATACCATTATTGCCCTTTTTGCATTTGTTTTAATCAAAAAATGTCGCCATTGAATTTCGCATGGAGAGAAAATCACTTATAGTGTTTGATGTACACAAAGTACTCAGCTGGCTATGGCCACAGTTTTGTGTGCATCCAGTGAGTGGGTTTTTGTTGAAACAAACAAACAAAAAATATCATTAAATGTATCCTGTTACTGCTGCATTGAAATCTGTGGTTGGTTTTGGCTTGTGGACTTTAGGTACTCTAAACCCCCTATCATATCAAATCTGACTTTCTTAGAGTCCATTGCAGGCAAACTCATGTCTCTGATGATTTGGATGGAAAGGAACTGCTGAGTATTTGAACATGAGCTGCAGTTAGCATGGAGGGTACTGAGTCAAACTCCTGATACTATATCAAAGAGTGGTAAACTCTGAGAAATCCCTAAATTCTCTCAGTGCTTTCTTTTTCCTTTCTTTTTCAGCATCACAATTCTCCATTTTGGCAGAACTGCCTGTTCAGGCTTGGGTAGAGCAGTCCCAGGTGCTCACAGCTCAGCCCAGAAGGATCCTCTTGCCAGGCAGAGAATCTCCTCCCTGCCAGTGCTCAGAAAGCACCTACAGACCTTCCTGCAAAAAGCTGCCTTTCCCTCTTGTTATACAGCAACAGCCACAGCTCGATGAATGTGAATAGAGAAAGGTTCAACTTCTTTCTCTGACTGAGGATTTTGCGGTCCCAGAGAATGCTTTAATTATTGAGCTGTGCTGGGGCATGGACATTTTCCTATTTTTATCCTGAAAGTGTGCCAGGACATTTTTTTTTCCATTTATACACACAGTAAGTGGAAAACAGAACTATTTCTCATAAAGAAGAGAAAACATATGACTAAACCCCATTTGATCACTAGAGTAAAAAGTCCATAAGCTTGTATAGAACATTTTACCTAAAAAAATAATCTGAGAGGAAAAAGAGGTCATATTGATGCTCAGGAAACTTATAACTCTAGGGTGGGAAAAGATATCTAATTTATAGTAACCTAAGCAGAAGTTACGGGGAAACAAATTAACAAATTGAAATTAAAACCAGAAGACTCCAGCCTTACATTTGTGAAAGCAAGCTGACTTTTATTTAAGACCTGAAGGCTTTTGCCAGAGTATTTCACCTAAAAGGGAAAAAAACCATGAAAACTTAGCAGTAAAAATAAGAGCTAGAAAACATAGCTATGCCTACAAAAGAAGAACTGAAATAATAATAATAAAGTAAAGCTGAAAGACCTTTCTCAGGAATGAAGGAAATAAATCAAAAATAATTAAGACCCTTGCTTGGGGCTAGATAGTATAAATCAAAAAAGCCTTAGGTTGAAAAGAAAATTTAATTTAAAATCCCTTCCTTGTGCCAAAGATTTATCATTTTTAATGTCTAGTGGGGCCAGAATAGTTTTTTTTTTTCTCTTAACCCCAAAGAGATGCACTTCTTTTTTTGTTGATAAGTCCAGGTGACTTGTATGTTACTAAGCCTTCTGAATTTTTTTAATCTCATTTTTCTTTCATCTTTAAGAAAACAAAAATACTGGTATCTTGGATTTGATTGGTTACTGTAAAAAATAATTAGACTTGGAAAAGGGAAATTTGAAGTTTCTTTTTCCAAGATATTTTAGTTCTCCATCATCACTACCACCTCACTTTGTGTCGCTCTGTTTTAAATGCTTTTCCATATCTGAGTCTAGCAATCACACTACACTACCAGCTGATAAGTACAATTCTATAATTGTTACATACTCAATTGTTAGTGTTACATCTAAGACTAATCTGAGACCAAAACTCTCATTATTATTATCCTGCAAGGAAATCTCATTTGATTGCATAAGGCAGAATTTTTATTCAAATCAATAGTGCTGCCATGACAAGGGATGTGGCTGGAAAATGCAATCTGAAAAACACCCCAGACCATGAACAGGAATGTGATAAGTGAAATCTGTAATGTCCTGATATTTAAGCCTCAAATGGTCATCTCTAGCTAACGAGTCACAAATGAAAAAGCATGCCAAGGTGCAAAAGAGGAACGAGGACAGAACTGTGTAAGGCAGCAGGAGCATGGGACAGGGCAGAAATAAGGTTTTATTTCTGTAAGCAATGTCATCACTGTAAGAAAACTGTGAAAGAAAATAACAGCAAATAACGGTTATGGACAATGAAGGAGAAAGCAGAACTATAGTACAAAGGAGAAGGCACAGAGGCACAGATGGAGAGGAGAACCATCACATATTTACGTCTGAGATTAGATGGGTCTGATTATCTGACACCTGATCAGCCAGCTGAGAAAGGCAGAAAAGCTGAAGTCAGTGGGAAAGAACTTGATTGTTCTTTATGATTAAGTACTTGAATTATAAGACTGTTCAGTGGGAGAAAACAATGAACGATTCAATGTGTCTGGCTCAGAATAACTCCTGTGATCCCTGGACACTAAGTCATACCACCCCATTGTCAGGCAACTCCAGTGGCTGCTCATTAATTTCAGAACTCAGTGTAAAAGGAACTTCTTGATTATAAAACTCTCCATGAGCTTGCTCCAGTCTCTCTCTACTTCCTCTGCACATCTAGCACTGGCTTTCTCTTTTTCCCTCCAGACAACACTGCTGGTGTGATTAAAAGCTCTTGTTTCCACTGTGCCACAACATCACTTACTTTCCTGGTTTGCCAGTAGCTGTATGAACACAGATTATTAATAGAGCTTGTGCTGTCAGAGCAGGAAAACAAACCACTACCGAGAAACTGTAATGTGTTGGATTTTGAGCAAAGAACAATTCATGCCTGAAGATGCATTTTCAGTCCTGCAGCTGGATATGCAATGTTTAACAAATGTAGAGGTTTGTGGCCGTGATGCGGCTAATATTGCGTATGATATTGTAATTCCCCTCTTGAGTCTAATGAGAGAAAACAATCTGATAGAAAGAAGTAGAAATGTACTAATACCTGTGAATTAACTCGGGGTTAACTTAGTGTACCAGAAAACAGGAATATCTAAAGTAGGCCTTCAAAAACACTTGAGGAGGATCCATACTTTAATTTGTGAAAGACTGTCAGATTCCTGTTACTTCCATTGCATATCTGTTGCTTGTTACAAATCTGATTAGCTGTCACACCTTGTTAAGGCTCTCTGGTGTTCATATTTAAGCTCTAAGTTTGACTTTGAGTACTGCTTTTGGGCCAATGTTTGGATTGAATTTTAAGATTAATTTCTCACTCATTTTTTTGTTGGTAAAAAATATGACAAAGATGCAAACAGAAACAGAGCATCTCAGAAATAAGAGTTTGCTTTCCAAATTCCAATGCCGTTAAAGGCAGCTAACTCCACTACACATTCCTCTTACAGCCACAAGTGGCCCTGGTTTAGAAAGATTCCAAAGGAATGAAAATTAATTGGTGAGCTTAGCTTTTCTGTATAACATGTCATGAGGAGGCATGTGCCAGCACCTGCCAAAGGGATCTTTCACTGAATATAATCCTTCTCTAAAGAAAACAGAAAAACAGAATTTGGACATACTGTTCTACTTTAAAAATGCTTTACTGCAGCCTCTTTATGTCATTCTTTGATTATCAGTCATTACAACATCCATACACAACCAAGCCAGGCTTCTGCCCAGCCCAGAACTCTTGGTGCCCTACAGAATCCAGACTTGGAACAACCAATCAAAATATACTTCTACATTCTATGACAGCACAAAGAGTGAAGACTAGAAATTATAGAATATGTGACAGTTTATTTTTCCTGCTTCTGCACATGCGAACAGGGGTGCTTATTACACTAACACTGATGCATAAAGTAAAATGATTTTATTTCAGTTGAAAGTCTGTCTGAGATCCAAAATAAAGAGTAAATCCAAAATAACTTTTTTCTACTCTTTAACATTGATATGGAGAAACACTAGCAAGATCTCAGATAAGTGTGAGAGGAAATATCCCAGCCAGAACTTTCCATGTGACAGAAGGAAACGGCTGAATCAGATCTTACTTGTACACCCACACAAATGAACCCTCGCTGCTGGTTTAAATGCTAAGGTCGCATGAAGGAATGTCTTTTGGCATATCATGGAGAGCTGCCCCTTTGAGAGGTGCTTCAAACCAGCCAGACCAAGGTGCTGTGTTGGCACTGACTTATGTAGGGGATGACTTGGAAGGTGGGTGCTGGATGAAGCGAACACCTGCCATCCAACTTGGTCCTAAGGAGATTCCTAACCAAACCTGATATGGAAGCCTTGGGTTATAATTGCCTGTGGTGTGTCATTAATGCAGTCCTTCAACACAATGTTCTCTTTGAGTAGAGCAACCATTTTCTGCCAGACAGGTTATTGACAAGCAATGAATTTCTGTTCAGAGGTGAGGCAAAATATGCAAGAAAGTAATCTGAAAGACCCTACTGAAATTACAGCGTTGGGAGACATTTTTCCTGAAAATTATAGATGTGTCCTAACAAAATCTGTTGATAGAATGAAGCAGATAGGTATTATGAACAGAGGATAGACTGTACAGAAAGAACATACGCATCGCCTTAAAGTTGAAATAAAAATGGGGTGAAAGGTACAGAATATGAGAATAGAATAGTACAGAAAGAGTCAGAATGCAAGGCCTCACACTGGGAGAATAAAATAATGTTGATTTCTGCAATGAGCCTGGAGATAATGGACTGTGATGACTGAATAAAATAAATTGGTCCTTGTTTTGATCTCATTATGTGTATAATTCATCAATGCAGTGACTGTGAAAAGTGAAAGTTTAAAATGCAGCCATCAAGCTGTTTTCAAGTAAGCCTAGGAAATCTTCAGCCTATTGTGCAGAAAGCCAGTAAGAGTTCAGTGAACACTGTGCAGAGCCATTACCACAAAAGAGGGATTCAGATTGGAATTGGTACAGACACATAAGAATGATTAAGGCACTGTATGGCCTGTCTTACTAAGGCACGCTAGGAGACTGGGTTTGTCCAGCAGCCCAAAAGGTACAACAAAAGGGAGAAGACTGATTTGTCTTTGTGCATCAAAAAGGGAACGTCAAGCACTAACATTAAAGACAAGGACAGTGCTGAAACAAGGACAAATGGAGACAAAAACCCTGTGCATACATATATCATAAATCAGAAAAAAGTTTTTAACCTACAAAGCAACTGGGGGTCAAAGAGTAAGACATCAAAAGAAAGAGCTTGGCATGTTTTCAGAAGGATTCTCCCGTCCCTAATACAGAATCACAGAATTGATGACGCTAGTATTTTGCACCATTCCAGCCTTCATGCTAAACCCCATAGGACAGTTTCTGGTATCTTTGCTTATATTTGACAATTTATCAGTCTGGCTTCTGTTATAAATTTTGCTGCACTGTTCCCTGACTGACCTGAAGAAGCCCCGGTACACTCCTGTTCAATCTGTTTGTGTGACAGGACCTGGGCAGAAGGAGAACTCCAACTTACTCACAGGGTTACAGTATAATCTGTACAACTACCTCAAGGAAACCATAGGGGAAAGCAAGGCACTATCACAAGTGAACATAAGTGAACAAAAAGGCTTGATCCCATAAGATACTTAATAGAGACAGGTAAGCTCAAGTAGTCACTGAAGACAGACTTTAAAAGGAAGAAATCAGAAGGTATTCAGTGCACCTATGAATAGAGAACTAAGATACTTTTTTCAGGCTTAGAGTCAGGGACACACAGAGTAAAATGTTAGAGTATATCAAATGACTGATGTCTGATGTTAAAGGCAAAAGTTTTAGCCATTCCTTGATTTTGTAAAATGACCAGATATGTCTTGTCTCTACCCAGAAAAAGCTCAAACATACCCAACATGCAATTTATGTACTGAACCATGTATGTCTATACACACACACACACATACACACACAGAGGCACACACACTGCATATATGTGCTATTGACTTATAACTCAAGGAAGAGAAAAATATCAATACTGATGTACAAGATGAAAAAAAGAAAGGCAAATAGAAATATATATGCCAGGTGCCCACGGGTATTTATACATTTTCAGTGAGTTTGCAGTTTTATAGGGTTTTTACTTCTGTTCTACACCAAAACATTAGTAACACATAATAAAATGTGTTTATTATTTATTATTGACAAACAAATTATGTGCATGTTTCCCTAGAGTGAGAAAACTGGAGATAAACAATCTGCAAAGAAAGAGGAAACATAGGACAATCTAGGCAAACAAGGAAGGAATCCTTTAACGACTGGAAAAACATACTGATACAAGATAAACAGCCACCCGGGAATTAGACAGATGATTTAGAGATAAATTAAATAGCTTCCCAAGAGAGATCAAGTGTTGGTATATATTCGTCAATAACCATTCTGCAGTGATAAGGAACTCTCCATGGCCATCTGGAAATGGCTCTAGCCAGCCTGGCCTGATTGATTTTATTAGCTGCACAATCTCATTTTTGTTTGATTGCTTTGTATCTGTATATGCATTAGGGGAGAAAGCATTTGCAATTTTCTCAAGTCTGCTGTTTGCTCCTCTGGACTATGCTCCTCTCCATTTTCAAAGTCAATACAATTTTTCTCCCCTCTAAGATAAGGCCTATTTTGCTCTGCTGTTTCAAAGCAGTATCCTGGAAAAGGGTGGAAGGGGAAAAGAGCAGGATTTCACATTTACCCGGAGGATATTAAGCAGAAAGACAAGTTTGTTGTGTGGTGATGAAAAGGCCTTCCCCAGTGCAATCCTGGGTGATCCTACCTGTTAACGCTTGCACTGCAGAATTTACACTTATTTCTCACACCAAGAAATGTCTTACCCCCAGGAATATTTGAAGATTCTGTGCATAGCCATGGAGAATGGGATTTGGCATTTCACAAAAGATGCAATATAAAAGTCACTCTGTCAAATATCAGAGAAAATCACCTAATGCTTTAATGCATCTGAAAAGGAGAAGTTTCACAATACACCTCCATCCAATAATTCCTCTAACATTTCATAAATCCCTTTTCCTTGTATACTCCTCCAGTGATTGCAATCTTAATTCCAAAACACATGTTAAACACTTTGGAGTATTTTCAACAGATTCCCTGTTCTCACAGCAATAAGCCACAAAATGTACATTTGATTTAATGGCTAGAGCTATCAGTCCTGCTGCAGACGGAAGGAGCAAATAAAAGGAGAACAGAAGAATAGTTTGGATAATTTTTTTTATTATATTTGTTCACTAACACAGGTGTAGCAGGAGTGATCAGTGGAGATATATACAAATTGAAACAGGCTGCAAAGTTACAAGACTATACAGCATGGATGACACATTTACATTTTTAAGAAGTAAATATTTGACACAAATACACTCAGGAGGGTTCTTTAAAATATGGCAGTGCTTTTTTACTAGATGAATATTATTCTATGTATAGGACAAAAGCAGCAATAGTTATAGGAGTTTCTTTTCTATATTCATTTAAAAAGCTATAAAATTAATGTAAAAACGTGATTATAAAGTGTCATATAGAGGAAAAGTAGAAGAACTCATGATGCAGGATGTATATGCAGATATACAATTGATAGCTTTTTTTTTTGTAGCTATGCTTACAGAACACTCACTGCTGTGATAGCTACGGGCCAGATTTTTGAAAAGAAATCTTTATGAAACTAAGATGACAGTCGGTTATGTTGGTACTCAAATAGTGTATAGCCCATCTTCAAGCAGTTTGGGTATTCAGCCAAATACCCGACGGTTGAATGTTTCAGTCTGTTGAGGAATTAGACCATCTATGAAGCTCTCTTGGCCAGTTTATTTGGAAAGTTTTGGTCTTAGAGGTTTGTTTTTTGGGGCTAGATTCATGCCTGAATCTGTGATTTACTTCAGCTTTCCAGATTTTGTCTGAAGGGGATGAGAAGCCTGAGAGTGGTAGGAGGGTGGATGCAGAGAGAGGTGAGGATGGCAGGAGGGTGGATGCAGAGAGA
>VWZU01006807.1:325550-353207 GCA_013397095.1 Sterrhoptilus dennistouni
GAGAATGGAGGATGGTAGGAATGTGGATGCAGAGAGAAGGGAGGATGTCAGGAAGGTGGATGCAGAGAGAAGGGAGGATGGCAGGAGGGTGGATGCAGAGAGAGGTGAGGATGGCAGCTCCTCCCCTGGGGTCTGTCCCAGCCCAGCAATCCCCAGGCAGGCACACAGAGCTTTTCACAGCCCTGTCCATGCAGGTGAGAGGGGCTGAAGATGGCTTCACCTCTCTTAAAAAAACCAGGTAATTTTAAATTAGGAGCAGGCCCTTAAGCCCCCTGGTGGGACAGAACCATTAATGTTTTCTAAGATCCTGATCCAATTTCCACTGGCATAAAAGCCAGCTATGGGTATGCTTAACTACAAGCCTTAAATCAGATACAAATAAGGTTAATTATGGGTCCTACATCAGTAATGAGCATGCTTAACTATTTTATTTGTGTTCAGCCTTGTTTTATCTAGTGTAATTTTAAATTTTCTTGGCCTGAATCCAAAAAAATTGTCGGTGTAGCTTTCTATTTTTGTTCATGTTTCTATTAATAAAAAGAACAATGACGAACATACATATCCTCCAGGAGAGCATAAAGAATTCCAATATGTTATGTTGGTCTGTTATGATTAATTATCACTTACATGTCATTTTAATAATTTTATCTTAAACATCAGCTGTTAAAAATGATGAAAAGGTTTTTCCATTCCAAACAACTTTGTGTAGTATTTCAAATTTCAGACTAATAAAGTACTTAAAATACTACTGCTTTGGAATGTATAGCTACATTAATTAACCATACCCATCCAGAATCAAATATATTCATCTTTTCATGGTGAAAAGGCAATTTTTTTGCCTACAGACACATCTTTTTACTAGGATATAATATATCTGACATTTATTTAAAAACCAGAAAATAGTCAGTAGGCTGGCTCAATTCTCTCCAGGGACAGGGAAGATTTGTACATTTTAAAGTGGTAACTTGGTCTTCTTTCACACAAAACATCTACTGCCTTCAAATTCCACTTTTCAATCAAGGTCACAGTGTCTTCTATCTTCTCTGCAATTGTTTTTCCAGCATTATATTTCCTTCTTTGATTAAATTTTTAATCATCGTCCCTAAAACCTCTCAATGCTGATCACTTTCAAAGAGCTTTATGATAAGACTATGTGGAACAAACTACAATTTTAAGCACAATCCATAAATTTAATATGTAAATATTTTTCTTACACTTTCACATTGTTTTTAAGAACTAAGGATGTGCAAAAAACTCAAGATACTGGCAGAAAGATGGGAGAAGAGTTTGACTAGCATCACAAATATATTGTTTTGTTGCATATACAATGAATATTTCAGTTCTGAAATTTTTAGCAAGAGAAAAATGTTAACTGTGCACAATGGAAATAAACTCTTGATAAATCTTATTCAGTTTACCTATCTTGTTTAGTGTCTACAACACTAAAAAAAAAAATCCCTGTGTGATGTACAAAGCCTGTTTTGGGGACTTTTTTTGTTTGTTTGTTTTGTGGTAAATTCAGCACCTTTTTCTCTGTTGTTGTGTTTTCTTAGTCCTTTTATGCAAGATATCAGTTAAGATTATGTTTTCTCAAGTAACTCATTGTAGAAAAGTTTTGTCTAAAACTTGTTTTTGCTGGCTACCAGGGCTTGACAGGTGGACTGACAGACACTCCAGGACTATCAGAGACATGAAGGTAACTGACTTCTTGTCCACAAAATCTTCAAAAGGTAATCTCTTTATGTTGGTGGTGAAATAGATTAAATGTGCAGCTTTTCACTGAAGCAGAAACATGGGTGCTTAGCTACACGTTTTTAGATAAAAGGTAAAGACAATTCACTGACAATAAGAAAGCCACCACTATCAAATATGTATTCAATGATAAATGTGAAGAGAGGAGGTTGATTTTGTTCATTTTTCCATTCTCTTTACAATAAAAACTGCCCCCCAAAAAAGGCCACTACCAACCTTTAGAGCCAATATTCTCAGCAAATGCTGCTGCCTGCTATTTGAGCTACAGAGGCAACATAGATATGTTAATTATTCTGAGAACCATCTGCATGTTGTTAAGAAGTCCTGTAGATCCAAAGCAGATACACCATTATTACTCTGAAGAAATATTTAAAAGTGCCTCACTGAAAACCACAGGTTAGAGAAAGATCTTAAAGTGTAAAGAGCATAGTTAAAGGGATACACAGTAATTTGTTTTGCCCAGAAGTCTGTGAACAGCTAGAAAGATTTCAGTCCAACAAACATAAAAACACCCTCTGTCAAAGCTATTAATGCAGCTAAAATGATACCTTAGGAACCACTTTTCTGTTTTCATAAGGGGTAAAGAGACACAGCTTTGTTCACCAAGGCCTCCTAATCTCAACATAGGCTAAAGCATTTGGAAAATGCATTCTAAGCATGCCTTGACTGCAGTCACTTGGCTTACACAGGTGACACAGAGCATCTGTACACTGGCATTGACAGTCACCACCAACCTGACAGGCTGACAAACTGCTATCCTGCTGCAGCCCAATCCAGGCTACATGTATCATATCTTCATTTATATTACTGCTCATGCAAAGTAGATTAATGTTTGCCTCTAATTATAATGTAGTTTCACCCTTGGTTGAAGTACAGATTTGCTCCTTGTCTTATTTAGGGCTGGTAAAAAATCTGGCTGTGACAAATTTCTCTCCTGGGATAAGTGATTTCCCAGATTCTCTCAGTCATTGCTAAACAGGTAGTGTTTAATCCCTCATCTAAAGGCATCTAAAGCTTACATGTTTCTTATAATCTCAAAAGAAACACGAAAAAACCCACCAGGTTTGCCAATTTTTTTCACATGCAGCCATGAGTTTCCATTTGAAAGGCTGCCTAATATGCCTACTGTTGTGGTGTGGTTTTGGGTTTTACCAGTTCCAGTATGCATCTGTTCTTTGTTTTACAATGGTTTGTCCCATGTACCCCATGTTGAGCCCTTCTTGGTTTCTCCGGAGTGATTGTCCGGTGTCAATCACGGTTATGGGTCCTGCCCATCACCTTACAGCCTCATCCTGATGTCTGGAAAGTTCTAGTGAGGATGTGGAGGGATTGGCAGGGTCCCTGTTCTCCCCCCCTTTAATGTATTGATTGGTGCTATTGATTGTCATGTGTGTTCTGGGCCACTCCCCCACCCTCTGGATTGGTTCCAGGCTGTCCCCTTCCCATTTCCCCATCCCCATACTTAAGGTGTGGGACAAGGGAGAAAACTGGCTTTTGTGGGTTCTCTCCCTGTGTGTGTAGAAGTCCCTCAGGGCTTAATAAACCCCAGTTGAATTTCTCATGAGAGTCCTCTCTTCTTCTTTGCCATTGCTCACACTTCTGCCAAGGGCAAGAACCCACAGGACCAGGGACATATCTCAGCACACAGAGATACACCTTTCACTGCGGCTGCGGTGCAGGGCTGGACACAAACGGGACAAAGCGGGTTCCTGAGAGACACGGGACCACTGCAGCCTTCCAGCTGGACAGGCAAATCACCCAACCCACTACAGCAAGGCCAACCTCCCAGGTGCTGGTACCTGAGTCCCATGGGGCTGTTTACCCTGCCTGTAAAGCAGCATTACCCTACTTCATAAAGCAGTATTTCAGAGGTTGTACAAGCTTCTCTGGACCACAGATCTCATTATGTTTAGGGTCACTATAAATCCTTCAAAAAAGGTATTACTGTTTCACATTGTCTTGGTTTTGTTAGGAGAACTTGCCCATTGGTGCTCATTGATGTAAAGTTCCTCAATTAACATATCCCTTTTTCACCCATTATCTGAATTCCTAAGCCTTGCAAGCTGTATCTTTGCAACTGGAAAAATAATATTCAAGATCTTTGTTTCACATTCCTATTTACTTGTAAAGAACCTGAAACAGTTTCCTAATTGTAAAAGGAATCCAATAGGAGGGAAATTTTTCTTCAAAGATTTCAAACCCCTTCTATCCAGCATTAAGATCAAAGGTTTTCTCTCTTCTCAGAACCACACTACAGTCTTCACTCACTCACTCACTCACTGGTGTCTCTTGCAAGTCTTGCCTCCTTGTCTTAGCCTTCAGAGATGCACACATTCACATATGAGAACATTTCTGACAAAGCACTCAGAAGTGTGCTGCAAAGTGCTTTTGATTTTACCAATGGCAGGTGCTGGCATTCAGGACGGAACAATTTCTATTTTATCTGTTTCTCTGAATTACAGAAAACCTTGCAATTTCTTATCACTATCCTTAAAGTAGTCTCTCTTCCATCCTCTTTCATATAACCATGCCAGAATCCAAAATTTCAAGCAAGAAGGAGAGTTCTTAATGGCTAAAGGTGCTGATGTAATTCCTGTCTGTGCTTATTATCACTACTAGGTGTTTCAGCAACTTAATTTCTTTGACTACAGAAATGAGTGAAGTCAGTGTTAAGATCTTATACTGGAACTGAAAAGGCAGTGAATTATTATGCTCATTTAAGGGAATTATTATAAAGGGTCATGTTTGAGATTGGTCTTCCATCTGCATGATGCACTGAGAATGATCAATGAGAAAATATGCAGGTCCTAATGAAAAGTATGATTGCTATGCTTTCTACACAACTTAACTTTCACCCCTGCTGACTCTGACAGTCACAAAGATCAAATCTTTTCAAATTTCTTTCACTGCAGTGTCAGAAAAACCTAATTTATGTTTTGAATCTGCAAAATTGTTCATTATGCAAATCCTATTTTGTGAAATAGATGTGAGAGTGACAGAATTGATTGAGGCTGAAAGGCAAAAGAGGCTATAAGTTTTGAGAGATAATGCACTAGAGTGAAAAGAAGAATATTTCTATTCAGGTGCTGCTGGAAAAGTATTTAAAAGTCCAAGTTCATGTTTTTGTTTCTCACCTTTGTGACTTACTAATCAGAAAATAAAGTAGCAGCCAAAACCCTTTTATTCTAAACACAGCTGTTCAAACCCCTTTCAGCTGTAGGGAGACACTAAAATCTGCTGTCTGCAGTACCTCTGCTCAGCTTAATAGCGTATGACTATACTGCAGCATTGCTACTTCATAACTCTTCCTTGGATCATCTCTTGTCAGTCAATTTGCTCCAAATGCTAGTGCAAATTTGCTGATACAAGGACTGCCTTCAGCCCTTTAATCAGATAAAGCTGCTATTAACAAAAGATGGCAGTATGGCTCATTTTATTGCAAGGCTCCTACTACATGTGTTCATATTTCCTCGAGTATGGCAACCATTGACCTTGGCAGTCTGGATTGATTCATCCGGTTCAAGGATCACTTAGCTTCTGTGCTGAGTGATGGTTGCTTGGCTAACTGCAGCCTTTTTCATTTCCTGTTGATTTAATAGTGTTTCTTATTTTATAGATTATCATAGCATTGAATTATAAGTTTGGATCCTAATTCAACTTCAGCCTCTCTCAAAGCCCATTCCAGAACACTGTTAATCAAGGAAAAGCTCTGGTCTCTGGTTTATTTCCCAACATACCATAAATACAAGTATAAAAGAAAACATGCATACGCACATTAGAGGGAAAGAGAAATCACATATAATATGAAATAGTAAGCTCTTCACTAACATTGATTCATTCTTTTACAGACAAGGAACCTTTGGCTTTTAAAAATCTTATGTGCCTAACTAGGAATTTTTAATATATACCATACATAATCCAAAGCCAAAATTTAAAATTTAACATGAAGTAAATTTTATAAAATATTTTAATGGTTCTGGTTATGAGAACAGAATCAGGAAATGAGAGACAAATAATAATTTAGAGTATATGTTCCAAATTATTTTCACCATTATTTAGTCTGGGTTTTGTGGGGGTTTTTCTCATTATTACTTTCTGAGATTACAGAATTTAAAAATTAGCAACAGGGAAACATCCTCAAAACTAATAAATACCTTAAAAATACAAAAGACTATTTTCCTTAGGCATAACAATCTAATTTCAAGCCTAAACTCTAATAATGTGACAAGCACAGAAAAATTGGTAGGATAATGGAAAAAGCTTATGCGGTTACTCAGTTAAGAATCTGCCTGTACCAATATGCTGGGATGAATATTAACTTCTTATCAGTTTTCTGAGTTCCGAATAGAGTTTTGGCTGATACACAAAAACCCCAGAGGATGTAGCTAAAATGCCACTAATATTCTTTTAGAAGTAAATACATGCAATAGCTTTCAGTGCAAGGTCGCCATACCCGAACTACATGTAAGTGAAGCTATACGCAAATGAAACGGTTCAGGCACTCACTGCAGAGTAGCTGCAGCAGCATGCAGCTCCTTACGGGGTAATTTATTCAGTTTCTTGGCAGGGACACTGAGCTGAATGCAGAAGGGTACTTGGCACAGTGTGCTCTGCAGCACTGCGACCTCCAGAAGAGTAGGGCACTGCCACACAACACAGATCTGCTCAGCCTGAGCCCCCCCAATGACCACCAAGTGCTTTCTGAGGCCACCCGGTTCACCTTCACTTGCAACAGAGTGAGGTGTGCCACTTGCACCACTGGGAGAACCATGGCTGAGCACGCTCCAGCTGTTGTGGAAATAAGGGTGCAATTCTTTCTCTATGCTCTAACATTTCTCACCTAACACAGGATGTATATTGCGACCTCTTGGCTACCGCGAGTGATATTTAAATTTCAAAGTTTGCTTTGGCTGACCCTCTCAGTCAAAGGAATAACTGCTCTGCTAATCAAACTTTTGGAAAACTTGCTTGTTCCATACATCAGTGATTCCTAGCACTTGCTTTTTGTTCCACTGGGCTTTCATGTTTTGATTTTTTTTTTTTTCTGATACATTCTGCCTACCAATTCTCTCAAATCAGCCATTTTACAGATTTCTGTCCTTTATCGGTCATCCCATCCATCTGTCTTCCTCTAGTAATTTTCAGACTACAGGACTTCAGAAGCATTTTCTAGCATATCATTTCTCCCTGGAGCCTCTCTCCAGGCAACTCCATAAAACTCTTACTTATGTCTCACATCAGTGCCCCCAGCTTCATGCCACACGTCAGTGGCCTCCAGCTCATTGCTCTGCATCACTGCCCTTCTAGCCCATACTCATGGATATTGGCCCACATTTTAATTAGGATAAAACTGAGACCAAACAAGAAATATATGAAGTAAAAATGTAAATTATGTTCAGTGAGTGGCAGGTGCTATCATTTTATCTTAATGAACATTTGGTATATGAAGGACTTTACAAAGCATAAACAATTCTGTTTCAAAAATTCTTGTGGGTTTTACTAACTTTTTGACAACAACTTAATTTTGGACCTACCGAGAACAGACATCATGTAATCCAAGACTGCTTTCCCAAGCCGATAATACACTCCTGTTTTGAATGATAACTCAGTGTCATAACAGTGTTTTTCAACACCTCCTGTCCTGTTCACAATATAATATGAACAACTAAAGTGAGAAATACACAAGGATGCTTTCCCATTCTCCAGTGCTGAATGAAATTAGTAAGGTAGTATGAGACAAAGGCATACCTTAAATTTTTGGGATACTGTCTAGTAAGAGAAATGAAAAAAGCTGGAAGGTTGTCCTAAAGTAAAAACATCCACAGAAAAAAATAATTAGATTTGTTACCCTGGAAGGTCAAGGTAGGTTATACATGTTAAGCCATGCTTCACTTCTTTTGGGTAGTTAAATTCCTATCAGTCCTTACGTATGAGCCTAATAGTTCCCAAATTTTACATCATTTTCACATTGATGCTGTTCACTTCAACAAAATGCCAAATGTGCATTTCTTTTATTTGTTTTCTAGGAGGTTTATAAAGCAGTATGTTAGTTATTAGGCACTTACATAGCCTTTTTTTGTTCTATAGATAAGAAGGGAAAATTATGTGAAGTGCGGGTCAAGCACTTAGATCTTATGTCAATCAAAGTTGTGGTAGTTGTCTTAATCTCATTATTCTTACAGATATAAAATAGAAGTAATTTCTATAGTGGTTTCATTAATAATTCTAAAGTAAAATCCATGGAAGGGAGAAGGAACATCTCTAATATTAAAACAATAATTTACATTTTTTGGATGTTTTCAATATTTAAAATATTTAGCTAACTCAAAGCAAGAACACTCAGAAGCTAAGGAGAACTAGTAGTATATTTAGTCAGGTCCTATGCACAAATAAAACATGAGTTATAAATTTAATGTAATAGTGCTGGAGCTATCTAGCCCATTAGTGTGAATAGAATTTAAATCAAATCAACATAAGACATGGACTGCTGTCTTAACAAATCTGCAGCCTACCTATCCCATTCCACAATCTCTATCTTGCACCCAAATGTACAGACAAGTTAATGAAGAGATAACAGGGAAAGAGTCCAGTGAGGCTCTCTCTGCTGCAGTGTGAAAGACCATTCTGTCTGCAGAACATGCAATGCTACACACGACTGAGAGCAAGGTCAGCTCAGTTACAGCCACCCAAGTAGCATTTTGCAGTCTTGTCATTCTCTGTAGAGGTAAGCTAACTAATGAGACTGAAAAATAACCACCTAATTTTAATCCAAAGAGGGAGCAAGTATTCAACTATTTCTGTGCTGTGACTGCATCAGGTTTGAAATGAAAGACGCCTGTGGTGCTAACTCATTATGTGCACAAGGTACTGGGAGCAATATTGGTCCTACATGATAAAAGCTCACAGAGTTTTCAGTGCCTCTGTGGGGGGAGGAGGTCAGGAGGAATACAGTAGCAGACAGTACTTTTTAAAGTTTGGGTCTTTTTCTGACACTAATTAGTGTCTTTTATTTCACATTAGCTTCTAGATCACTTCATTCTGGATATGGCACTTCAAGTCTGCTTTTAAAGACATAAGACTCTTCAGAGAAAAAAAAGAAAAATAAGGTCATAAAGGGAGTTAATTTGTCAAACATGCAGCTGATTATTTTATCAGCCTTTTAGATTCGGAAAAGCATTTAAATGAGTGACTTAAAAGTTTAAAATTTGAAAGGCTGGTGTACAGAAGTTATGCAAAGTAGAATACTTCATTTCTGTCATCTCAGTCACACCACATAGACAGTTTAAAAAGGTTGTATCTCATCACAGCAAAGAATAATTTTGTCCAACTGAAACACCTACTGTAGGTAAAAAAGACACTTGAAAAAGTCAGTCCTGTTATTTTACATTTATTCCAAATCTTTCTGTGAGAACTATATGCAAGATTTTCCCACCATCCAGTGGATGATAAGGAAAAAAAAGGATGCTTAGCATTGACTTTCTGATGTTTTCCCACTCTGTAGACTGGGATTTTTGCCAGGATCCTGTGGTCAATATAAATCCTAAACACATGAAAATCGAGAGACAGAAAACACAGCTGGCATAATGCTGTTTTTGCAATGCCAAAGATTTGTGTCATATCCTCAATTTTCACCTAGTTTTGTTCTTCATTATTTTCTACCTCTGACCTCCTTTGATTTTCTTGCTTTCTAATTTCTTTCTCAAATTTCAGTGTTTGCTCACTGCAGTGAATAACACATTCTTCTCACTTAGACTTGCAACCTCCTGCCAACTCCAACCCCCTCCCCAATCAGCCTATGTGGCAAAAGAAGTGTCTCTCTTGCTCTAATGGTGTTTAGTATCATTAGCCAGGCATCATTCATTACTCAAATCTAACCTTATTTTCTGCTTCAGTGATGGTAGTTCTCAATTAATTTAGCAGGTTTTAGACAAAATGGATGACACATTAATGTGTCCTCTTTTTTTTTCCTGCCAGAGTAAACTAGCATCTGTCTGAATAGTAATCATAGAGGAAAACATAATTTGAGAGTAAAATCTTTCTTGTATGAAAGAAAAACACACAAGACAAAACAAATTGAAGCTACCCCATTATCTTTAAAAATGTGTTATAGAATTTCAAAGATTGTTTACCTTTTAAAGAGGGAAGGAAAGAACAAAAAATAGCCTTAAAGTTACGCAAAACAGAACATAACACTAATATGAGTGTATGATGATCAGATTGGACATTAGGTTTAGATGAAAGATTCAGGAGATTCTACATCCTTTCTTTGATGCTAACTAATAGAGACACCTAAAGAAAATATACAAACAAGGAACACATCCAGAGGTGCTTCCCACTATGTCCTCCCAGCTTCGAGCAGTCTGTATTTCCTGGGGTGGATGTCGTCATCTTGTGTTTTTAGATGATTAGTGATTAAATGATTTAAATGATTTTCCTTAAACAACTTGGCCTTACTGGTGTTTTGAACACATGTTTATTTAGCATCTGAAGTGTCTCGTGTCAGAGTTGCAACACTTTGCAGCTGGCTATCACTGCAGCTTATCTGGGCACACTGTGGAGTACTTCCTTATGTTGCTTTGATTCCGCTGTCTGATAATTTCAGTTTGTACCCTTCTTTCTCAAATTAAAAAAAAAAAAATAAATGTTTGTAATAATTCTCTCTATATTGCTCATGATACATAGATTTCTAACATACCTCGTTTAGTAATTTATTTTCCAGACTGAAGATCCCTGAATATTTCTCCACAATATGTAATGTCTCTGCATCTTTCATCCACCTCCATCATCTCCCTCCGTATCTTTTCTAGCTCTATCATTCCAGGAACAGTATGCTTTGAGGTCCAAGATAGGCAGTAATTGCAAAGAAATGCACAGTATTTTGACCATAATAACATTTTCTATCCCACTCCTTGTAAATGCTACCTTTTGCTTTGTTAAATATCACCCAGCAACAAATTGATCTTGTTATAGGTGAGAAAAATGAAACCGACAAATATCTTTTCTGAGTGCACATCACTTCCCTAAAACAGTATTTCCGCAGATTTCATTTCTGGCTCTGGACACTGAATGTCATCTGTCATTTTATTGTCTCAGTATCATGAGTACACTAGCAGTTCCACAGAGTCTTATGTTGCAGTTTATTAGCACTGGCACACTCGGTAACTTTTCTTTTTTTCCAGATTATTTAGAAATATGTCAAACATTTTATGCCTTGACACTTGAACCCTGCCATATCAAATATCCTTTTTTTTAATGAAAAGAATCAACAGCACTGAAATAAAATATAAAGGCCCATCAAGATATAAACTAAAAGAGATTCATTGCTAAATACATTAATTACTCTGAGGCAAATGGACCAATGTAAGTATATACAATATACCAGCCATTGTCAAACAAATTGAACTTCATCAGTTCTATGAACAGCCTGATTAGGTTAATCTTCCAATTATAGAGATAGATGTAAGGCAAAGCATGCTTGAACCATCATTAAAATGAATCCATCTAGGAAAAAAGTATAAAAAATTACCTGATGGAAGGGCTCTCCATCAAAACAGCTCTGCCAGCAATATCTTCAGAGACCACATTCAGGCTCCAAAAAATCCTCAGGTGGTTTGGCCTTTTTCTTTATAAAACATGGAGAGTGAGTCTAAGGTGGTTTCTAAGGAAACCAAGATAGTAACCACAAAGGTCTTGGTACATCAAAATCTGCAGCTGGTAGGAAAATTAGTGTTTGGAGCATAACTGAGTGAAAAAATGAGTGTCTGTATTCCTTCATATCTTGTTGATAATTGTAGTCTCATTTGTCTCTGTTAGTAGAGACTACAAGAGAGAGAAGTGTATATTAAGTACTTTTTTGGGGATGTAAAATATATTCTATGGACACTTCATTATCTTCTCAGGATGTGTTTATTCTCTCTCGTGCAGTCAACTAGCTTTAAAAGAATCTCTTCTGAGACTTCCCAACTACCTCCTCTGTCTCCAAACCCACAAGGTGTGAGCTGCTACAGGACCACCTTGGTTTACAGTCAAGCTCTGTTAAAGAAGAAAGGAACCAAGTTTCAGAGAGGAAATAGGTGAAGGGAAGGCAAGTATCAATTTCATGGTCATAGTGTAGAAGTTCTCAGAGGACAGAAAGATAACTCATCTGATAGCTTACAAAGGAAGTTCAAAGAAGACCATTAATTTCTGCTTCATTAAGATTATGCTTACCAGAAAATTACCTATATAAAGCTACTGATGGTTAACGATATGAAATGCTGTGAACAGCCCAAGAAAATTTAACCTTAACAGCAACTTTATTTAAAAAAAAGAGAAGAGCCTGACAGCATTGCTTTCATATATTGTGCTCAGGGTCAGACTGAAAATAAGCCAGGGAGTGGGGGGGAAAAAAGAGTGCAAGTAAGCTACTAATTATGTGGGGGTTTCCATGTGTTTTTCAGTTTATATCTTTAGCTAGGTTAGAACTTTTAGCTCTCTGAGAAGACACAAGAATATTTATTTAATGGCATGTAAGTAAACTAAATTGGTAATATTCACATATGTAATCATTAAAATAAGATAAACTTCTTTTGAGAATATAGTCTTTATTACAAAACTTGATATAGTCTTTATTACAAAACTTGAGAGCCCTAATCTGGGTAACAGACCTCTTATCACATCCTTTGTAAATTCTTTCAACCATTATAATTAAAATGTTCAAAATTTAATTTAAATACCTGGTTTCAATTGTGAAACCTATGTTCATCCAATTTAATTAGCTGGAGAAATATGAATATTTAGTGCTCAGTTTTTACAGTTCAATCAACAGAAATTACATGTTTGTATTACCTTATTATTAGAAATCTTTCGCATGTTCCACTTTTTCACATTTTATTACCTCTGTTATGTAGCAGGATCTCCCACTTTGTGATAGAAGAAGTGAATATTTTTATTGCACTTACTGATAAAGTAGCATATTGTGAGAGTTGGCCAAGCTGAAGCAACTCTAAACCTAAGGCTGTGGGAAACCCCTTTTTATTTGTGGCAAGTAGTAAAGGCTCGTGAGAGTTTGCATGTTAATGAAGTTGTTCCATATAAGGTCATGTTTTTATGATTGGTCAGTTATGTTGTACAAATATGGTTACGTTCCTAGTTTGAGTTTCTGATTGGATCCTTACCTCAGACCTACCTTATATATTGTCACGTTTTCCTCAGCTCCAGGTCTTCAGCTGGTCACCCCCACAGAGTTCTCCTGGATACTGTGCACGGTTTTGAGGCACCATCCCTATTTCCTTTTATCTGTTATTGAAGTGTTCTTTTTCTAGTCCCAACCATCATTCCTGCTCCTAATTGTTTTCTCTCTTCCCTCTGCCCTGAAGTCAGCAGACCTAAAGGTTTGTTGCAGCTACCCTCACTTCAACAGCAACAGCAACAGCAACAGCAACAATATAGATTATTTTAAAAAGCAGCAATTGCATAAGGGAATTTTTATCTCAAGTGAGGGTGACAAGGTCAGAGCAAGGTAGTCATTTGTCTTGGTTTCCATTTTGTGTAAGTAACAAGTGATATTGGACATAGTTAAATGTTGGACAGCCTTTGAAATACAGAGATATCTCTGACTCTTCAGGTAACCCTAAAAAAGTTGTAGTTTGTACTGTTGCAGAGATGTAGCTAAAACTCTGCAAGATAAACAAAATTTAACTGGGATAGGGCTCTTTCTTCTCATCAAGTGTGGTTCATTGAGCCTGTCAGCAACAGAAGATGATTTTCTATTAAAAATAACTCAACTAAATCATAGCTTGACATTTAATGTTGCTATTAAACACAATACCAAGTTGCCATAGCATCCATTTTTTTCCTCACCAAATTAGATTCACAATTTTGAAAAGAGAAAACAGTAAAAGGTAAATATATAGCTTAAATATTGTCTGAATTTGAAGGTTGAATACCTCACTCAGAAAATTTTCAGCTGACTTGCCCATGATGATATCAGCTCCTACCTACTTATAGTTGATTAAGACAAGGGAATTACCTTGCCCCACAAAACACGGTATTAGACCCTTCCAGAAAAAATTCTGTGGATTTTTCATTACACAGAGATAAATTTTTAAAACTTATATTTCCATCCTTTTTTTATTACTGTATTAATTCATTTAGATTTAAAATAATAAAGAAGTCCTTTCAGAAGATCTAGATGATCTGTTATAATATTCATAATATAAAAATTCAGAAACAGATTAAAGCAATACTTTCAAAAAGAAGTCAGTGTGTATGTTTCAACTCCCTTCTCTTTTACCTACAAATGCCCTCTTCTCCTTCTTTGTCTCTATGCTCTGCTTCATGAGGCACTATCCTCTGAGTATTTTCAATCTTCCCAGAGTCCAAATATAAAGTTGTTTAAAAGTGACTTAATTTTATGCTGATAAAGTTCATTCTTATAAATCATAAGATTTTTTTTGTTTTGGGGAAGATGAAACACAATTAAAAGTAATAATATTTTGAGAATTTATGTTTTACCACCTGCTTTTAACTTTTCCAAATGCAAAGGATAAAGCAAGTTTCCAAGTGAGAAATAAGTGAGACCTCAAAATATCCACAGTTTGAAAATTGCTCCAGTTTTGTCATTTTGAAAGATGATTTAAGATCATGGAAAGGAAGCAAGAAAGTCCAAGAAGGAGCACTTTGACAAACAAGTAATCTTGTGTTCTCTGCTACATAAGTTCAGAACAGTGAAACAGAAAAAGCAGGTTATTGAGCCAAACAAAAGTATTCAATATAGTAGTTAATTTAATATACATACCTCACACTCTTTCACATTTTATAAAACAAGCAATTCCCATATGAAACAGAGAAAATTAAGCAATTCCAAAATTCTCTTAAAACAATTAAACAACAAGAACAAAACTTCACAGAATATTATGTATTTTTTATGCTTTAAATGGTAATGTGATTTGCAGACTGTACACTGGATGATCTTTTCATTCACACATCCAGAATACATTTTGCATTTAATCTTTACTGAGGAGATAAAGAAATAGTTATCACTTTTTTTGTTAGAGAACCCTAGGTGAATTCCAAATTTATGCCAGCCCTGCTCATTTTTTTTCTCATTCCAGAAATGCAGACACATTGTCATGATTATTATCATATTCAAAGTAATTCAGTAAATGTTATTATCATGGTCCATGTCTCCAAATATCAGGAAATGGTAGTGTAAAAACAAGTATCATTCTCTACTATCAGTAATATGAAATAAAACAAACAAGAGCTCCTTCAAACATATTTTAGTTCTAACAGCCACATTAAAAAAAATAAATAAAATAAATACCCTCTCTTCCTAATAATAGTGTTTCATCATAAAGTATCCCTGTAAAAACTATTTAATTTTCCACTACAGGGAGGGAGGATTTGATCTCTTATTAAACATTTTATGGAAAAGCCTAAAAGTGCTTTCAATTATTTATCTGAATTGAAATCTAGGCCTGGGAAACTGCTGGCATTACACACACACACACATAATATTATCAGCCCACTGAGTGCTATTAGGTCATAAAATGCTGCTGTAGCAACATCTCTGTTACAGCTGCTGGTGCTCATGCAACTTTTACTACAGTTATAAAGCCATTTATTACATTTTCTTTATGATGCTAATGCATTGCGGTCTGTTATTTTATTGTTCCCACTGTGATAAAGACTGAAATGTATGATAGTGTGGAAAAAAATACAAACCTAATAACATACCCTGCTGCATTAAAAATCTCTTAGATAAGCTTAAGAGACTCATAAAAATATTAACAGGGGATACTAAAAGGGAAATATTTGCTAGGACATTTTCTTTCATTTATTTTATTGTTCCCCACAGAAAGTTTTTTAATTGTGTTTTGTCAAAACATACAAAGGATAATATGAATGTGACCGCTTTTTTTAATTATAATGTCATCATTGTGGAAGGATATAATTTGCAGTATGCTATGAGGAAACATGACTAAATAATATCTAAATAATCACTGAAAAGTAGAAAAGTCATTAAAAATAATCATTCCCTTATACACAGAGGTACATAGCAATAGATAATTACAATTTGTTTAAATTGTCTACATTTACCTACTCGTTTATCATAATTTACCTACAAGAAAATGCTGTTTCTTTTGCAGAACAATCAATTCACCTAATTAACTATTAACCTAGTGCTAAGGCTCATTTAGAGACTCACTCACCAACAGCACAACAATTCGAATAAAAATTCATTACTGTTCAACTAAGGTGGAATCTTTACATTATGATTTGGATATTCTTCTGGATGTGGATTATAGCTAGTTTTCAACAAGTGGAGGAGGAAGAATTGTTTCAATACTTTGATAGCTGAAAGACTGCATAAGGAAGATAATATCTTATAAGAGGATTCTAACAATAACATTCTTGTCTTTACAAAATCTGTTTCTTTTTTCCTTAAAACAATCACAGACCATTCTGAACAAACTGTGTCCTAGAAATAACACTGTTTTTTAATATATACTTGTTAAAAAGAGGATTGTGACATTGATTTTAAAAACTAACTTTCCAACAACTTTTCACAAAATACAAATATCAAAATAATATTTGTAATTTTGAAATAAACATTATTTTCACAACCCTAGGAAAGTGGAGTGGACCTTCCTTGTCTTTCTGTTGCCTTTTCTAATGTTTATAAACTTTCAGTTTTAATCTACTGTGGCCAAACAACAAATGTTTTAAAATCTACTTCTGAAAATATCTGATCTTGCTATCGGATCACAATGAGAATTCTTGACTGTATCAACTGACAAGAAACAGTAATGGCATTTCACATAGTTTTGAGAGAAAAACACGTTTATTGACCAACACTTTCTTATTTCTATAAATATCTGGCCCCAAGTCACCTTTTTCAACAGATGCACCCACAGCTGCTCTATATTGTTACAACTTCATCATTTTACGAGTCCTATCATTGAAAGTGTCAGACACAGACTATGATGACTCACAGAATAAAAAAAGGCAAGAGGAATGTTTTTATAGCTTATGGGAAAAAAAAAAAGATGGTACAAAAGCAAACACATTAAAGTTTAAAAAATGTCTGGTGCTGCTTTGAAGATGCACAACATGAAAAGTTTCTATAGCAGGAAATCTGTTACACAAATATTTCAAATTCATTTTTTAAAAATATTTCTGTGCTAAGCAAAATAACAGAAGGATATTTTCTGTGTTGTGAAGTACTTAGGCTGTTAAACTGTTAAGATATTACCTGAAGGGATGACTGCTAAGAAGTAATAATTTAGCAAGAGTCACCCTAGGGTGTAGTCAGAACTATAAAGCAGTATTAGAGAATGTTGCGGGAAATAAATAAATCAGCCATCAAAAAGACATCAGCAGGAAAATCCAGTGGCTGAAGTAAAAACACCCAGAGAATAAAGGAGAAAGCGACAAGTCAGTAATAATATATCTGAACAAGAAAAGAATTGAAACTTCCTACTGTGATAGTTAGGAAACTGAGCTATTGAGATAATCAGCAAAGCTAAAGACAGAGAATCAGCAATATTTGGAAATTATCTTTGGATATTTTTCTGCTCATTTGATAAAGAAGACTGGAAATACGATGACTAATCTTTTTTTTTTTTTTAAATATGTATTACTAAAGCAAAAGTAGAGCATCTATCTGCTTTGGGAAGTGAACAAGAAAGAAGGAATGCACATTAGAAGGAACACAAAAATGCACATGAAAGCTAGAGGCTTAAAACCTGTAAAATATTTGCATATGATTGGAACGAAATTTCTGGTATTCATCAGTCAGGATTTTTAATATAATGGTGTTTATTGAGTACTAGAAATGATGAGAAGGGTGCTTGAAGGTTGTCAGAGAGTGGGAAACAGTGAAGAATTATCACTTTTATGGTGACAAAGATGGTTTGAAGAATGTGAAAAAAAGCTTTCATTTATGTTGGGTAGATTATATGAAGCTATATATTAGTGTGTCACGATGGGATTTTAAGAGTGGCTGAAATGATGAAGATTTTTAGAGTGTTCGTGATATTTATTTGTAATAGCTAAGATACAGCTTTGCTTTAAGGATAACAGTAAAATGCCAGAAAAAGGAAGATAGAGATAAGAATTTCCCGAGATGTTTCCTGTCATTCTAGTTCTTTCTTGCCTCTTTCAGGTGTTTTGAGGCATCCAAAGGAAAGCTGCCTTTATGACTTCTAAGCTTATGCCGCCTTTTTTTTTTTGCATAGATGGACAGAAATTATGATGCCACTATGAAATGTATGTTAATTCAATAATCAAATTTTTTACCCATTATTGAAAGAGAAAAGAGTAACCTTCAGGTTGAGCCATGTGCTTGTCTTGCCATGGTCAGAGAAACTGTAGAAAATTTAATGTAGTAGAAGTACAAAAAGGTGTAATAGAGCATCCATTTGGGAACTGAAAGCTTTTAGGAGTACTTGAGAAGGAAAAGGTTTCCAGACTACCATAAAAAGTAAAGACTCCAGAAAGGCTTCTTTAGGAGTTATAGATCTGTGGGAAGCAAAGACAAACTGGAGAAATACATTTCTGTCAATCAATGTATGTTTGAACCCAGTTTCCCACTATCCCATCCAATTCCATTGTTTACAGTAAGTTATAGAGAAAGCAGGCCAGGAACAAGTGTCATCTAAAGAAGAGGCCTGATAACTAATAAGGGTACCCTGGAACAAAAGTGTGTAATTGTAGAAAAAAATATGAGATAGATCTTGGACCTGGTTCCAAAACTAAATGAGAAACTTAGTCCTAGTGCGAGCACTCATTAGACACATAGCAGGAAGATGTACACAGACATAAATTGATGGATAAAAGACCTGCATAGGATTGTGGAAAAAATTACAAAGACATTGTGGCTAATTATAAGAGGACTGTCACTGGAGGACTGAGAAGAGAAACTGAGTTTTATGGCTGTGCAGAAAAAAAGATACTCTCATAGAACATATTGCTACAGATGGTAGGAAAGTTGTCAGTCCAAAGTGCAGGATATGGGCCAAGCCCTGGGGACAATTAGTCTTACTGTAATTGGATTTACTTACAAAGAAACCTGCTATACAGCATAAACTGTCATTTCATTAAAATAAAAGTCATCTAAGCCAATAATTGGGAGTTTTAGAAACACTGCAACAGTGAGATTCACAAGTGGGTTCCTGTGGGCTAAAACAGAGCAGCTGGAGAGACAAACAGATGTTTACATCCAGTTGGATCGAAACACCCAGAACCATCCCAAACCTGAGATGTAAAAAAAGGTAGCAACAACACAAAAAAATGAAAATGTCTTGGCCAACAAGAATATTTACAAAATTATATTAAATACTCCCGTCTATTTTAGAACAGAGGATCATTCACAGAGGCAGGACAAAGTCTTTTCTTTCCCTTTTCAAAGGCCTGATCATCCCTGGACATGTCATCCCACAATAGCAGTGTCCTATTGAGTCTTTTCTGTTGAAGCTGTTTCTGTTTATGTTCTGCAGTCACTGGAAAAAGGGCTTGAATTTAGAATAACTCATTCAATACCTCAACTAACAACTAATTAGCTTGTTTTGCAGCAGTGGTTCATTTCTCTGGCTAATGAATTATAATTGTTTTTCAAAGCCCAGCAAAATTTTTTGTGTGCACTTTATACAATATAAAGCAACACAGATAAAAATGTTGAAAGAGAGGTTTTTGGCAGAATACCCATTTGGCTATTTTTAGGGTATTCTAGAAGGTGGTACAATAAAGCTCAAGCCTTTTCTTCAAAGCAGAAGAAAAGGCTCTCCTGTGGTCCAGACAACTCATCTAATTATGGCCTTTGAAGAGAAGCATATCTGTCCTCATCCAATTCTTCCTTTTCCCTCACAGGATTTTCCAGCTCTTTTTCTATTTCTTAGTCATTTACTTCTAAGACATGAAATCACAAGTGCACACACAGTGTACTCTTATCACACTCCTGACTGAGGCAGTCCAAAAGAGATAAAATGCAAAAATGCCTTATTTATACATCCCCTGCAGACTAAGGATACAGCAAAAACCAGGTAATTAAAGGTTTAGGCAGCTTTATACATGTCCTGGCAGAAAATTCAGTCTTGAGGGACTTGCGACATCACAAAGGAAATGCAGCAGCTGAAAGGGGATTTTTTGCATGCCAGTAATCCTTAATTTGGAGTTAGTAACCTAATTGCCTCTTTAAGAATCTAAGTCTCTGCAGTGAACCTTCACCTAATACCATGTTGCTCACAATAAAATCAACAGCCCTGTGGTAACTCCCATTTTACTGTCCCCCATAAGACTGTTCTAAATGTTTTAAAATATTGGCCTTTGATGAGTTTACTGCTAGTCTAACAAGTTGGAGCTGGTATCACAGCACTAATATTTCAGTAGAGCAGATATCACAGTTGGCTCCATTGGCTAACAGCTGATCTCTCATCCGCCAGCCTCTAACAACGTTATGTTTTGTGTTATTGTTATCACATGCAATGTACCATATTCAGCAGTGAGCTTATTATGGAACCAGGAAGTCAGCACTTTTCCAAGCTCTAGTGGAATAACTTGTTTCTCATGCAAAACTTTCAACTTCTTAGTATGCCTTTGTCATATAGAAGAGCAGTGCTCACAAGCTGAGATGACCATAGAGGGAGTAAGCCACGTCTTGTTAACAATGCATTTAATACTCAACTGCATACTTAAAAAAAAAAGAAAAAAAAAGGCAGAAAAATATTTTCAAGTTCCTGCACAGAACAACATCACCAAGACTTAAATCCCTTATATAAAACTAATTCAGAAGCAGATGGTTGTATACAATTTTGATGGCCCTTCAGTTTCTTTATTGCAAATAACATACTTGCTAGGTTTGGTAAAACAAGAGTAGAGCACAGCTGTCCTATTTGTGTATATTTTGACTAAGCACACATAATCAGTCTATAAATGATGTGGCACAGTTAAAATAAAAAAAAATTACTCACAGCATGTCATTACTGAACATATGCCCCCAAATGAGTAGGCACAAGGTACTTGTACTCTAGGGGCAATTCATCAAAGCAAAATAAAAATAAACTACAGTATACTTCTTTCTAATAAGAGGAGCAATCCTTCTGACATATAAAGAAGCCTAAAGCATGGAGGTATAATCAAAATTATAATTAACTGTCATAAGCCTTAAGCAATTGTAAAGCACTATCTGATTTATGAAACTTTGATCAGACTGTGATTAAATTATTTTTAGAGATATGCAGTATGTGTCAGATCTCAATTATCCAGAGCTATCTTACCTGCAGGGAACTCTTGTTCAATTCATACGACAAGTTTTTTATGGAGTGGCTCTATAAAGAGAATTTTTGGTATATTTCTTCTACAAAGATTCATTTTTTCCAGGCAGCAAGTGGTCTGATGATCTCATGTTATCTTATTTGCTGTTCCTGGAGAGGTATGAAAGACAAAACCACTATAACAAATGCTGTGTACAGGTTTTCTGGATTGGGAGAGATAAAAGTATCTTTTTGAGAGGAAAACAAATGAGTTTGCAGTCTGCAAATCCTGATTGCCTGCCCTATCCTTATAACTGAGAGCAGTGAGCAACAGCCATACCTCACATGGACAGAAGGACTGAAAAGGAATCTGTGGGGCAGAAAGGTCAAGAGTTACTAAGTTCCATCAGCTAATGTCCACCTTACACAATGCAATGCTGACCTGTTACATGCCTTTCATCACTCTTTAGACCTGGAAGAGCTGAATTGTACAGGATGCATGTACTCTTCCAATACCATCTCAGACTTGTTTCACAACCTTCTTTTATCACTCAGTTTTTTTCCAGGGCCATATGGCTGCCTTTCTGACAGCCCCTCAGCCTCCTTTCCCTGTTTCTAGTTCGTGAGCATGGTGGCTCATGAAAATTCATGAGATTTATGTCGAGTAGGTCCCAGACAAAATTCCTTCACATTAAAAAACTAGGAAACATTTAATTCCTGGGAGAAATTACAGAGGACCTTATTTTATTACTGAGGGTCACCCTGTTTACATTTGTTTTCATTTCAAGGTTTTTTAAAGTGAAAATGCTGATTTTGATGATAATGTCATTGACTGTTTAGCATTAAATAGTAGCATCTTTTTCAGGTAAGAATTATGAATGCAGAGTGTCAACTCAGAAGGTAGATTTATACAGAAGAGATGTACAGAAAAGACTGCTGTATCTATAACCTCCCAACCCCTTGCTCCCAACCTTTACTTCATTCACAGCACAAAAGCAAAGTTTCCTATTCTGGTCAAAAGCTAATTCCCCAGGTCTTTTAGCTTCTGAAGTGAAGTTTCCTTTATCACTTCACAAATAGTAGACAATTTTTTATGTTCTACTTTTTAAACATATAGTTTTTCTATCAGTTCCAGTACTACATACCATTCTAAGTAGAAGAAAGAGCTACTGTGAAGAAAAAAACAAAACAAACGCACAATAAAGGCCATTTGCAACAATATATACTACTTTCCTGATTTTCTTGCATCTTATCAAAACCCTAACTTCTTGTCTATATATATTTTTTCTGGTGGATTCTCTGCACCGAAACTTGACGGTATTAAAGTGTTTAGTTGATTTAATTCTACTGCCAGAGCTCTGCCACTAAAACTCTCTTACTGATTTTTACCATATTTGCAAAAAAAGTGGTTTTGCCAGTATCTCTTATTTCAATGAGCAATATATGCCAAAGTGTCAAGACTTGGTATATGTACAATGCTGCTAGGGCTTTATTGGCCTCACTGCATCGTAAAGTAACTGGAAAATAACCAAACTAGCTGAGAAAGCAAAAGCTATTAGGGTAGATCAAATATGTCTTCTTTTTACTTTATATAGTTAGTGGTAATTAATCCTAATCACCTTCTCCATTATCTTTTCTGCATTTTATTCTTTCATGAGCAGGTGCATCCTTCACCAGTTGGAAAAACAATGAGATCTTGTTGCTCCTTTTCCTGGAATCATAGAACCATAGAATGGGTTATGGGTTAGAAGGGACCTTAAATACCAGCTATTTCCAACCAGACATTCCTAGGAATGCCATCCACTAGATCAGGTTGCTCAAAGCACCATCCAACCCAGCCTTGAACACTTCCAAGACTGCGGCATTCACAATTTCTCCGGGCAATCTGTTCCAGTGCTTCACAGCCCAACAGTAAAGAGTTTCTGTCCAATATCTATTCTGAACCTCCATTTTAGTCATTCCTCCTTGACCTATCCCTGCCCACCCTTGTCTAAAGTCCCACTGCAGCTCTCTTGTTGGCCCTCCTCAGCTACTGGAGGTATAACGTCTATACTACTATAAGGTCTCTCTGGCACAACCGCTTTTCCAAGGTGAACAGGTCCAACTCTCTCAGCCTGTTTGCATTGGACATGTGCTCCAGTCCTCCTCTTCATGGCTCCCCTCTGGACTCCAACATGTCAACATCCTTCTTATTTTTCATAACGTCAGTTAAGTTTTCCACTCTTCCAGTGGCATTTATTATTGGGATTCCAGAGACTGAAAGTCTCGATTCATGTGGGGAAAAGGGAAAAGGGTAGCTGAGCAGCCTCACAAAGCCATCTACAGCATGGAGTCAGGCTTATTGGCAATGTGAGATCTGGTCAATCAGTGGATGCCACAAGCCAGAGCCTATCCATAACATTCCTCACTTAGCTGTGGATCCAGCATTTAATAATTTTCTAGCTATTCTTACTGGCTTATCAACAGCAGGTTTTAGAAGTTTTGATGCCTCATTTCCTTTCAAAGGCAGTTTCTTTGCCTTGAAAGTACAGGAATCATTAATTAAGCATAGTGCCCTCTTGGACACCTTTGTCATTAATTATGAATGAGAGCAGTTAAATATTCTATCCTCATAATAATGCCAAGATTAGATTAATATCAACTCTGAACTCTAGGATGCCCTCCAAAGTTCAGAAACAAAAGAGCAAGTAAGAAACAAGAAGTTTTAATGGAAAGGAGAATCTTCTCTGTGAGTTGGCCTAAGGTGGATGGTGACAGGTTTTTCAGAGCTTCATCTGTCTCAAAATGTGCACTCACACTGAATAAGCTGCACTGGTTCATGTGGGAGGAACACCGAATATTCGTTAAATGAGTATCTATTTTGTGACTTCCTGGCTTAATTTTGTGCTTCATAGGTTTTCTTTTACCAGTAGACAAAGAATCTGGTCACAGATCTACAGAACTATACTCAAGAACATGTAATCTTGTTCTTTTAATATAATGTTAAATGTGTCTTGTCCATATCAATAGACTTCCAGTGGAAAACTCTCAACTTCAATGAAAAATCAGGAAGTTTCACAAAGTTATTTACAAGTAAAAAATATAAATATTGAAAATTACAGAAGCAAATTATATTTCTCAAAAGTTATGTCTTGCCATAAGGCTTCCCTTTCCTGTCTCAGCCTTACTATCTGCACCAAGTCTGCAATTCTAAAGACAGACTGTAAAATGAAGAGGGAGAGAGAAAATCCCAGTGCATACTTGATGTACTAACTCTGATCTATGTAACACTGCCTGCATTAAGGCACCTAGATGAACTGTCCTATTAGCTTCAGTTAAAAAGCCTAAAATGCTGATTTTCAGGGTCAATTGACTCACCTTGGTCATATTAATAAACTATTTTAATAAATATGAATTATGCATATAACTCCGAGATAAAATATATATTAAGACACTACATGCAATAACCTTATCTCAGCTTTATAGTGACATGAGGCAATAACCATATGGTTATGAAAAATACATTTTAAAGTTTGAAACTCCAGATTAGATTTAGCTGGGTTTTAGTAGCATATTTTTTTATTATATAGATAATTTTTTTCTTACTAGGTATTACTTTTGGACCAAATTAAGACTGTGTGGTGACTTCAGTCTCACACTTCTGATTTAAAAATTATTATAATTCTTGTAAGGGCAAATTAAGTTTAATTTGGAAGCCTCGAATCCTTACAATGGAAGTAATTGCAAAATTCCTGTAAAGTTTTACTTCTTTATATTATTGATACATTTCCTGCTGTAGAAGTCCTATTCTCTCCCTACAGAATTAAAAAGTAGTTCAGAATGCATGCTAGTGTATGCTATCCCCAGCTGAGTGAAAATGCAAGTTATTAGAAATAAGTAGTTTTTTATTATTATTACTTTTTGCTTGAAGAGCAGATTTACAGATGCATCTGGCCAGTGCACACAGGGCTGTGGTTAATCCATCCCTCACCCCAGGGGCACTCTGCTTTCTGTGACCTCTCAGGTGGTTGTTCACCCTGCTCTGCTTCTGATAGCTCTCTTCAACTACTTGCTGAGACGTCATTCAGAATATCTGTTGTCTGTACAATTACTGCAAACACAATAATACTTAATAAGCTACTTTGATTATCATATAGGCAGAATTTAGATGAGATTTCAATCCATTTCAACTCTAGACACAGAGAAATACTCTTTTGCCTCACTCTTATCTAAAGTGACACAGAAAGGATGAACACAGATGCTAAACTTCCTAGAGGAACCAGTGTGTAATTAATATAAGTTAATTAATGATATCTGCTCTTTGCCCAAAAAATAAATGTTGCAATTTTGTGAAGAATATGGAGTCTTGAATAAAGAAAGCAAGTATATTCAATACCTGATTGAAACACAGAATCAAATTCCTTAACCCAGGAGCTATGGCAAAGCTCTTCATAACTGAAGGAAGAAATTGAATGTATCAACAGTGAGCATGCTGCCATGTAGAAATAAGTCACTGTTTATACTGTGTTACACTTTAGAGTATTAGAAGAGTTGAGAAGAATTTGATCAATGGGATGAGGCAGAAGACATATTGCTTGTGACATTGGTGGAGAGCATCTCAGAATTTTTGCTCCATATATATGATTTTTCATAATCTGTATTTCATGATGCTTAATTATGATAACCTGTGAAGTTAAACTGCAATATTCATCATGTGGTCAGGATGACAGTAAGGATCTTTCATTTCTTTTTCAATTTATTTTTGAATAATTAATTTTGTATGCATTTTTTACTCCTATTGAGTATAGAACTGGTATTACCATGAGACTTTCTAGTAATACCACAAGATCTCTATCTTGAGTGGTAATAGGCACCTCAAAATTCATAATTTTTTATCCGAAATTAAGGCAGGTTTTTTTCCAAGAACATCACTTTCTACTTACTTTCAATGGATTTTAATATGTCATTTTGTTACCCAGTCACTCATCTTCACAGTGTTCTCCTTAATTACTGTGTTCTCTCACTGTCACTGCTGTGAATAATCTTGTATCATCAGCAGATATTTCTGTCTCACTCCTCCCCTTCCTTTCCCAGGTCACTGCGACTGTTTTGAACAGCACAGATTCCAACACTGACTCCTTGCAAAACTTTACTGTGATCTCCTTCCTTGCCAGAAATGGATATTATTATCACCTGGTCAATTTTTAAAACTATTTGACTAGTCAGTTTAAATGATGATTGACCTATGTGGGGAAACTCCTGAAATCACTGCCTAAGTTCCTTAAAAGTTTTTGGTGAAGGATATTTCTAGAAGCTTAGAAGTCCAGCATGCTTTATCAGCAAGACCACTTTTAGAGACACTTGTCAAAACCTTCAAAACCTGCAATAAGCAAATTTCCCCTTCACATTGACTCACTTAAGGTAGGTTATATTGATTTATATAATTGTACATACATATCTATGAAATTTGTTTTACTAAATTTGTAATTCTTTTAATTGATTCTGATAATTTTCTTTGAGTTATTCAGGGACTTTTCAATGCTGAATATAATGTGTGCACATCAATTTAATCTTACTTTAGACATCAAAGACATTTGTTCACCTCTATCTCTGACTGCAGTTGATTGAATCTAAAATTAGAAGATCGGTCTAATTTGATCTGTCTGATTTCTTTCATTTTATATCCTCAAAATTATCTTTTGAAAACTACTGACTAAAGTAGCACTAAGTAACACACATTGTATTTTCTAACCACAATTATTATATAGCCACATAACCATAACAACCAGATTTGAGTGTAAATTTGTTTTGGTCCATAAGACACAAATGCTTTGAAAGACAAGCACAGCAAAGTTATCAGCATTCTCTTTTCAAAAAGAACCCTCACCTCTGAATTTAAAGAATAGCAGTATTTCATGCTTACTTGTCGCTCATCTCTAATCCACATCTAGTTCATACATATACTGGCCAGAAACAACATGTGCAGTCTGTTCCTTTATCGTGGCAGACATCAAACACAGTGTTTTAAGTAAGTGTTTAGACTACAAGCAATTATTTTTAGTCAGCTCCTTAAAAGCTCCTAAATTTCTCTGAACACCACTGATAAGCCTCCCATATATCTAGTGGTGTTGTTGCCATGGCTTCTGACATGATGACATTGGGATATTAAGACATCCAGAAATAACATTTGAGGGGTGATTTTCTGATAGAGTATCTAATTAATTGATGTTCCTGTTGATGAGAGGAAGCTCCTTGCACTGCAGACACAGCTGAGTGGGATTCCTCACACACTGGCCAATTCACCTGGCTCATGACCCATGTCTGTCTCCATCTTGGCACCAAAAGATTTGTGACAAACTGTGGGCTGATCTGTGCAAGAGATATCTCTCATAGATGAAATTATGCTACAGCTACAATGTTCATTTTACATCACTGTGACCAAAATAGGCTAAGAGCAAAAATAGGCTAAGAACAGATTACACTCACTGACTGCACTGTTTATAAGAAAAATGAACAATGTCAGGCAAGTCTGACCTTATACCCCTGTGATAATGTTAATAATGGACAACATGCATGATTTAAGTAAATCATACACATATTTAAAAAATAATAACTGTTGGAGCTCTGGTTCTTAAAGCTTGAATTAAAAAAAAAAAAAAAAAAAAAAAAAAAAGCGCTTTTCCCTCTTTTA
>VWZU01006807.1:353239-450635 GCA_013397095.1 Sterrhoptilus dennistouni
GAGAGTGAAATAAAAAAAAAAAAAAAAAAAAAAAAAAAGATCGGCTTTCCAGCTTTGATACTTTACATAGGTAGAGTGCCAGTCAAGGGTGTGAAAAGTCATAAAATAACCTCATCATGGAGGAATTAAGATAGATTGTAAGCCTAAGCAAACCTCAAGTACTGCGAGAATACTAATCATGATTTATGGACAAAATTGGCCTGGATGTATTAGGATGAATGCACAATTTTTCAAACTTTGTCCTATGAAGCTCAATTTCAAAGGATCTTAAGTTAATGCATCTCTAACTGGGAAACAAAAAAGGGATTTTCTTTCTTGAGATCAACGGGAGGCACTAAACAGGACAGAAGAATTCTGAATCCATCTTCCAAAATTGTCTTTAATGCATGTTCCATCAAAATAAATACTCATGTTTGTTCTTCTTTATGTTCTTTCCTCTGTATTTCTAAATATTATTGACAAGGTGACAGAATGACTATCTTTCACCTTTTCTTTAATATTAATTAAAAATCCATAATGAACCTTTGCAAAATAAAACCTCATCCAGAATTTTGCATCAGAGATCTGTCTAAGAAGTAATGGCAAGGTATCCTTGTAGCCACATAGACAAGCTTTTCAAGTCTTAAATCATTTACTTAACATAAAAAAAAAGTCTTCCTTGACTACTGGATAATTGCATCCCACTTAGAAAAGGCTTTTTAATGTATCAACAATGCTGGTGTTGACATCTGCCAAGGTAATTTTGATGCAGCCTTTTGTAATTACTGATTTTCATGAAATCCACAAAGACTCAATATGTGCCTTACTTTCCTTAGAGACAGCAATAATGGAAACCTAACAGCATCTTGAAATGCTTACATTGTCATGATAGAAGTTGTTCAGGAACTAATATAGGCATCAAGGGAAAGAGAAAGGATACTACACCTGAATTTCAACCATGCTAGGAATCCCTGGACTTTTGTGCATATAGGCTGAACTATGGATGCTATTTAGCTGTCTCCTAAATGTACAAATGATGTATTTCTCAGATAACAACATCCATCTTGAAAATGGAGTCTCAGAATAGATCTCTAGACATCTTAGGAAGACCAAATGATTGAAGAGGTGAATAAAGACACTAAGAAAAAAAAAAAACCTTAAAGTTCAGTGTGTACTACTTCAGCAGAGAGCTCCAAAATACTTCTGAGACAGATAAGTAAGGATACAAATGACTTCTTCCGAATTTACTGAAGCAGATCTGGAACTTGACCAAACAGATGCAAGAAGCCTGTTTGAAATATTTGAGAACCACTGACTGCTGGTCAGATTGATCTTTTCCACCTGTCAGCTAGTCATCTACTTCTATTAGACCTTGATGATTTACTTGATGAAAAAAAAAAAAAGTTTAAAATATGACTATTTCTAAAGGAATCATCCTGAGAAGGAGGCTACCTTTAAAAATTCTATGATGATCTATCCTATCAGGAACTAAAATTCTTTTTAGATATCAACTCAACAAAGACAGAAAGAGAAGGAAGGAGACAGAAAGGGCAAGTAAACACTCAGGAAAGTAATAATTTGAGAAACAAAACTTTGATGACATAGAGAATTGTACCCAACCAGTTTGAAGTACTGAACATTGTTAGAAAACGGCATCGTTTTTCTATTAAACATATAAACCAACTCAGCTTTACAGTTTCCTATATTAAATATAATTTTGACCAATGCCAAAGTGCTAGAATGAATATATATATGCGCGTAGTTAATGCAATGTGGGAGGTTGTTGTTACCAAGAGCACAGCTTTTGTTACTAAGCTATTGGTCAGCAACAGTTATCCTATTTAATCAAAGCAGACAGATACACTCATTTTAAAAAGTATCACTATAATCTGCTACTTTGAATGGTACAAAGACAAAATTTCAGCGACTAATATTCATAGTAAATTTTCATCTGGTTGTGTTTTAAAATGAGGGAGATAAAAGTATGTAAAGTAAAATTCTCCCTTTGGTTTGTTCTATACCTATGACATAACAGCATCCAGAAAATTCCAGCTTTTGCCTCTTCAGTCAGCAACTGAGCCCAAGGACAATACTCTACAAATGGCAGCATTTGTGCCACTGAATCTGAAGGCAAGGATCTGTTAAGATATGCCATTTCTTTTGCTTACCTATGACTTAAGAAGCTCTATTTCTCCATAAACTGAAAAAAAAACCCCCAGTATTAGACAGAACATAAACTAAATTACATTTCTTTGCTCTGCACAGAAACATGTTTTATAAAAGTAATGGTGGATGACACTATAGACTTTGATAGAGAATATGAAGTGGTTTTCTCATGTCATTACAACCATGAAAGAAAAATATTGCTATGCTTTTATAGCCTGTCCAGTTATTGTGTTTATAAATTGTAATGGTTTACAATACTTGGGAACCCACAAACACATACAACCTAAATATCATCTTCACAATATTATCCCACAATTTAAAATACTCATTTCCTCTGAATCCCTCTTTATTTGATTTACCTCCTGCACATTTCTTTTCATGATTAGCTGTAATATAAATCTAGAATAGTAAAGGAAACATTTTGCTGCAGCATAGTAATAGTTTCTGACACCTTCTGTCTGAAGCAGATGGATGATCTCAAAGAAAGCAACTGAAGAAAGAGTTTATAGGATAGGCCTTCCTCTAGCACACAATGAAGACACTTCACTTTTCAATTCTGAAAATGATTATTTCTGAAAATATACATACAGGAATAATTAACTATAAGTATAGTGAGAAGAATGCTTACTTCATCTTATTTCTGGTACCTAACTTATCCATGTTCACTGAAAATAAATTCTCGTCAAAATATTATCAAATATAATCCAAATGTCATTACATGCTCGTACAAATTATTACCCCATTGTTTTGAAAATATTTGAACACAAATTCACATTATTGGCTTATTTAATTGATTACACACCATATGAGAAAAGGGTCTAGTGTATTTTCTGCAGAGCCACAGGTTAAAACATACTTACTTACAAAAATCATCTGGCAGATGCTTAACTAATAATCATTTACACTCAGAGACACTGCAACTGATTCCTCAACTTGTGGAAAGAAGTGGAGAATTACTTGGGCAATGCATTTGCAATTACTCCATCGCACCCTGCTCTACAGCAGTGTTGCTAGCTGCTTTCCAGCTCCAGGAATTTAGTAATGATGATTGTGTAAAAGCAAACAAAAACAAAAGTTTGTTTGAACAAGTGTGGTTGTATGGGCATGACTGGCACCTAGAAGGAAACTTTGGACAGAAACCTTGGATGCTGTGCTAAGCTCCAACAAGTCAAAGAATGACTCCTGCAGGTGAAGGTTTGGCTCTTGGTTTGTCCAGAGGCTTTAAGAAGGTGCTGCAGGACAGTGGCATGTCAGCTGTAGCTGGCAGTTTTTCATGGGGGAAAATGCATTTCCCTTAAGTTTCATTTGAACTCTTAAAAAACACACTCACTTGCACAAATCTAGATTACTCTCCCTTATAATATGGAATATAGCCTGCTTGGCAGATCTTCAAGCATACAGCATTAATCCCACAGATTAGAAAGGGTTAGGAAATTAAGAACAGATGTTTCATAGCACTGCTGTGCTAATGATGACTGAATTAGTGCCAAGAGAACTAATATATCCACAGGATATCCAGTATTGCCAAGCCTGGGTTCTCAATTACCTTATACATGACATTATGTTTCCAGATCCAAACCCATCTAATTCAGAGCTCTGGGATTTCTTCACAGCAGTGCATTGCACTTTATGGACATCTCTAGTGTCTCTTGAGATTACTCTGCTCCCTCCCCTCATTCCACCATCTGTGCTGTGCATGGTCTGCTACATCAGGGAACATTTCTGCAAGCAAGGTGAGTCCTACCATTATGAGCTCAACTAACACCAAAAGGAACATCTTTGAAATAGCAGTTGACATCTTAAAAGTTGTTTAGTTGTTTTTAGTTTACTGCAACTAGGGGCACATAAAATCTAAAAAGTAATGGAACCAATTATCCCATTCTCTAAAGACTAGCAAATATGTCCAAAAGAAAAAGAAAAAATATAAGGTAGATTAAATAACATGAAAGACTTCATAGAAAAGGAATTAAAATCTTCAACTAGCTTTAAATCAGACAGTGTGATGTCAAAACATGGCACAAAACTGACGTCCTTAAGAGAAATTTTATTTTATACAGGATGTTAAAAGCAGGATTGTCAGCATATTAAGACTATCCCTTTTTTTAAAAAGGGAGATAAAGGCAGGGGTAGGGGAAGGAGAAGAAAATCCTACTGCTAGGAAGGTATTAAAAGAAGTGTGTGAACAGTGATGCACACCAAAGAAAGCATCAGCAATGAAGGCGTAAATGCTTTGCAAGGGGTGAAGTGGAAACAATACAGTTTCAGAGTGAAAACACTGAATCTATGTGCCCAAAGTGACAGAACTTTATGCTTCATTTGGAGAGCAGGAAGGAACGATTGCCACTACTGGTTAGTCTAAGAGGTAATGCTGAAGAGAGAGAATAAACAATTAACCATTGCCTAAGGTACATTTCTACATGGAGAACTCTCTGTAAATCCTCTGTATCTCCTGCATTTTGAGAAAAAATGGGCCGGGTGATTTCTTACATTAATATTTTTCTTAAATAGCTTTTCAGAAAATGTAAAATTATGTGTGCTTTTATTAAGTATTTTTATTGCACGTGTTTCACATTTCGTGAAATTGCACTTGCAAAAAGAAAAAGAAAAAGAGAAAATACTACTGAAACTCAGCGCTCTGAATTTTCAGCAAAAGTTATTTTGAAATAATACTGCAGAAAACCTTAAAATCTAGAAATCAGTCTATCTCATAGCAGCGCGTTTTCTGCAAGTCAACACAGAAAACTCGATGGAATAAAACTCCTAGAGATAGTATAAAATAAATTCAGCAGAAATATGAAGCAGCAATATTGAACATGTATTGGAATTAATAACAGTGCTCACATGAGAGACTCACATAGTGATCTTCAGCTAAATAATATCAAAGAATGATATTGATGTCTACATATGTCTTTAATGCTCTTTGAAATACCACAGCTTTTCAAACACAGAACTTCTGCTTCTTCAGATAGCATTTTTCTTTTCTTATTAGATAGGATTCCACATCAAACACAATATAAAGTATCTTTTCACAGATTCATACAAAAAACACAGAATGTTTGTGCTTGGAAGGGACCTCTACAGATGACCTAGTCCAGGCTCCCTGCTAAGGTTCACCCTGAGTAGGTTGCAGACATTAGAATAGCATTTCCCAAAAAAACAAGGAGAGTAAGTCACTACCTCTCTCCTTGGCATCAATATTTGCAATTTTTGTATTTGCATTTGCAATATGGGAGCAAGTTTCAGTTAATTGTGAAGCAACTTTATCTAAGCTTATCACACCATTTATATCATTAAATATCATCTGGCATAAATGTGTAAAGCAAACAGTAGAAGTTATATATTTTTCTAACTGTATGTATTTTTATTAGTTCTACTTACCACTATTGGTTATTGGGATCCGATGAAACATACATTAGTTTAATTTTTTTATGGACTAAGATTGTAGATGCTTCAAATTGCAAACTATTGTAATTACAGAGACCTATTAAAATTCCTTAAAAAGAAAGGGCAAACAGACTATAAAATGACTGAGCAAATAAAAGTATATAAAAGACAAAATGCTAGTAAGAAAAGGGTAAATTTTATTTCCTAGAGAAGACCTGGAGAAAAAAAAAAAAAAANAAACAAACAAATTTAAAAAAAAAAAGAAGAAAAGAAAAAGAAAGGTGAAAAGGAGATAGAAACCAAGTGGAGAAAGGAAAAAAAGTAAAATCCTTCCCCATCATGCACTGAACAGGTAATTAGACAATTAGAGCTACACAAAGCAGTTGAGAGCTCCAGGCTCAGGGGAATTATGTTTTTTAGAATTTTGCAGAAGATGGGCAGAAAGGGATGAAAAGTATTGGCCAAATTCAATGGCACACTAAGAGCAAGGAGGGCACACAATGCAAACCCAGTGTTGAGGAATGGAATTAAGAGGACATGCAAAGATCTTAATAGAAGAGATACCATAGATGTGAGAGCACCTGAAAACCCAGAAGAGCTGCACTTGTAAAACCAACACTGTGCAAGTCAGTCAGTGGTAGCCAAAATGGTTTCATATACCAAAATTCATAGCTGGATTCATAAACAAAGGTAAAATTGTAAATATGATGCCTCCATATTAAATGAAAAAGTATTTGTGTTCCTCAGAAGAGATTAAATTACAGACATACTTTAGTATTGTGATTTCAGGCTCTACAGGACTCTTTCTTCTTGCAATATTACTTTTCAATACAAAAAGAATTTTCACACATAAATTTCACTGAATTATGAGTTTTCACATATATAAATTCATCATTAGATTTTATTTTTTTTTTTGTAAAGCTAGATCAGCAATCACAGAAATCTATTTCATTTCATGTCTCATGCATGGATCACAAACAAACCATTTGAGGCCAAGCTTAGCTCTGCAGTTGTAAGTATACACTAAACTCACTTATATTTCTTTTTTTATATATAGAAGAATTTATTATTGAAAAGAACACAAATCTGAAAACATTAGAGCTTGTTAATTACTTCATTCATTTAGATGTCAAGAACACACTTATGTAAGTTTACTGAATAGGAATTAGATGAAGCGATTATTTAAAGGTCTGCCTAACTCAACAGTTATTGAAACAGCGAAATTTTCTGTCATCATAAACAAAAATAATAATGCAGTTTTTTCCTTACTGCTTTTGTCTGCAGCATAAATGCACTGGGTAAGGTCATGGGCTGAGCCCTTGGGTTTTCATTGCCATTTTCTAGGAAGAGCCATTGGGTGTACCTGGATCATGAGCCCCTCATTTAACTCAGGGCCTGTTGATTCTACCACAGTGTAGGCAGGAGTTGTTAAACTTCACAGATTACACAAATAAAACTGCACGGCCACAGACTGAATGGAGATCATCAGCTTGAACATCAAGGGAAACTGGATTCAGGGCACTGAAATCAAGTGATCCTTCCAAAAAGTACAATTTGTTTGGAAGGAGAAAGTTCAGGACCCTGAATTAAACCTAGTCTGATTAAACTACATAACAGAGATTGAAGGGATGTGACACTCTCTCATTGCTTTTGTAGGCATTGCAAATTTAAGCATGGGATCTTGCGTGATTTAAAAGCTGTGTAAAATTGATGCAAATGCTGTTGAGATTATAGTAAGAAGCAGAACAAATTAATTAATTTTTAATAGTTTTAGTTTATGGACTGATAAATTATTTCAGTTTATTACACAAAGTATGTGGGATAATGATACTGGAAACAGAATATCATCACAGAGATTTGACTAAAAGCAGTCACAAAGCAGAACACACACTAACAAAAAAGTTTTAAGGTGATTATGAGCAGTCTTTAAAAGACTGAAAGTGTTTATTTATGATTACACATCACTTCTGTTTTATTTATATAGATATATACTACAGTATAGAGCTATGCATAAATGACAAGTCAGTGGTGGACAGACCAATTTATGTAATAAATATACCTTTGCATATAAGCAGATCTTAAAAATTAACCACAGCTGATAGCATTTTTTCAAGAGCTAACTGCTTATAGTCCAGTTAAAAAGAATTTATTGTAGACCTGTCAATGACAGTCATCTACTGTCATGGTTTATTTATCGCAAGAGTTTTTACAAGCCTGTGCAATAATCAGCAATCTAGATATGTAGTTGGAAAAACAAGTCATGCTTTCCTTCCACAGCTTCACCACAGAAAAGATATCTCATGTGTTTCAGGACAAAGAAAATGATAAAGGCTCTTTAAGAATACCCTTCGTCTTCTCGCTCTTCAGAGGAGCTTATCCTTTACATTGCCTTGGGAGGGTAAAATAGAGGTCTCTATTTTATTAAGTGAACAGAAGGCTTCACTGGGAGTGTCTAGCCTTTAAAAACCCCTGAGGTGGCACCTCACCCGTTTTCTCTGTGTGGTGTGTTTGTGCAAGCAGCTGTGGCTGTCTGCTCCTCTTCCACCTGAGCTTTACAAGCATTTGTTTGCATTCTTGCTACACACCAGGTTCAATTCTCTCTTTGGGATAGAGCAGGCAGACTTCAGTCTTCTTTTAGCAATTTTTAAATCTATGAGGATTTAGGGCATTTGAGTAATCAGAACTTTGGTGATTCCTGGTGCTTGGATTTTTCCCTCTTCCTCAATACACATAAATTAAAGGCACAGGAAATAGACTTATAGACACGTATATGTCTCTTTTGCAGTCTCTTTTCAGTTTTAGGCACAGCCACAGTTCAGTTCAGTCCACCCACAAAGGTTGTCCGCACAACCATTAGATCATCTTATGACAATCTTTAGTCCTATGACTAAAAATTTGATACTTGAAACAGAAATGACATTTCAAAATTGCATATTGCTCCAATACACACAGAAACATTTAAGCTCTGGACATGTATGAGAACATGCTTCTGAGTTTGAGCAAATTTGTGGAAAAAGGAAAATATTATGGTTACAGAAACAGCAATAAGAGAATCAAGTTATTCCTCCCCTGAGGGAAGCAATACAAATAAAAGACTTGTCACTTGTAAATAACAAATCTAGGCAGAGATACTAGACAGAATGATATACACCAATAAAAATAAAGTAGGAAGGGTAATGACTGAGATATTGAGAGAAAATCTTAGTAAAGATACAGTGTAAACCATTTATCAACGAAAGGAGAAATTTAGAAAAGGGTGGCCAAACACAGAAAATCATGTAGTCTTCTCTATGTTACCTTTTTGATGTGGTTACATGCATGAACTCATACAGTGTTCCTGCATGGCTAATCAAATGAGTCCTACATCACTAACTGGCTTAATGAGTTCTACTGCAAAGGAGAGACAGAATATCACTGCTTGAAAATATAAATTGCTCTCAACACTTGATGCACTTGGGATGTGACTCTTATTCGAGCTCCGTTCTTCCCTAAATGAATGCCATATTTGGTTGCACAAAAAAATCTTTTTATTGGTAAACCAACTAGCAGAGACTTATTAAAACTTTTATACTAGTGTCTCTTATGGCAAGCTGACTAATTTTACTCCTAATTAGGAAGAATTAGTTTCTTAGAAAAACAAGGCTTGTTTGAAGATGTTACTTGCACACATTTACATACATATATTTATATATGTGCCTGTGTATGTGTGTCTGTGTTACACTGTAGTAACTTTTTAGACCACTGACTGACTTCAGACAAGCACAAGACGAGGGGAGAAATATATGATAATTAAGTTACATGTAACAAAATCTGTTTTTTGTTTTTTTTTTTTTAAATAAGTACCTTTTTTGGAAAATCTGTGGTATCCCTTACTGAGGATCTTGTTTATCAATAGATTCTTTTCACAAAAACACCTCCAGACAGGTGGGACTCTCCCAGCTTTTCTACATCACTTATCACTCATTTAAACTCCCATGGTTCTTGACATTAGATGTTAGGAGCACTATATGAGTGCAAGGAGCTGTAGAAAGGAAAACAGTCTTATTTTAAAACTACTTTTATGTTTTCGTTTGTAGTAAAAGATAATAAACTTAGAGCAGAGCACATCCCAGAGCACATGGCACAGGATTGTGTCAAGATGGTTCTTGAATATTTCCAGTGATGGAGACTTTACACACTTAGATACTTTTGGTTTATCTTTTTTTACCCTAAAACTAATTTTCTTCAGTTTCCAGATCCACAGTCCTTTAACTGTCTCCTGGTGGTATGTTTACAGAATCCTGCCATTATAAACTCTGAGACTATCTGTTATTTAGAGCATGGTCCTAATAATGCCAAGGTTGTAGATTTGCTAGGCCATTCACTTAAGAGTTGGTCTTGATGGTTTGTGGGTCCCTTCCAACTCACAATATTCTGTGCTGGTGTCTACCTTCCTCTCTTACCATCTCCTTCCTGCACACTGTACCCTGCACAGCACCTACTTACACAACCTCTGCTGCTATCCTATTCTCCTGTTACCCTACACTCTCTCATTAGGTTGAATCCCTAAATAATTCAGTCTCCAAAACATAAGAAGTCATGACTGCTACCAAAATAATTAAAATGAAATAATCTCAAGAAAAGCAAACCAAGCCTACACACTAGGCCACTAGAAAAATTGTTGTTCTAGTTAAACAAACCAAGCCTCAAAACTGCAAGCAAGGCAAAGAAAATTTGGACAAAGTCTGACAAACCCATCTGTAAAGGCTTGCAAAGTCATTACAAAGACTGAAACCTGTTCCTAGTAATAGCAGAATTATACTTACATGGTACAGTACCCTGCACACTAAAATCCCAAGAGAAAGCAAAAATTTCCTGAAAACTTGTCAGAACCTTTCAGAATGCGTTGAGCATGATTTACAGTGTGGGACAATGCCAAAACATTTTATCTTGTTATCCACCATCACTTGGTAGAGATGGATCAGTTTCTCAGGTTCAGTACCCTCCACTTACCTAATTCCCTGTCTTTGTGCCATGTACCCTCTCACCAGCTGTTTGCACAGCACATGCTAATTTAAAAACAAACAGCTGAATGGAACATGTTTCAAAGACTTTATTCAGTGTTTTTAATAAGGCTTGCTTGGAAACCTCTCAATACTTTCTAAAAAACATGTTTTAACATTACAAAATACAGGATGTTAAAAAGTCAAGTTAACTGAGAGGACCAGATGTTTACATTGGTGCCCAAGGGTGCCAGACCATTTCAGTATTACGTTATTATTGCCTAAATTCTATTTCAAGCACTTATATACTACTGAGGAATTCCCTAATCGTTATAACAGTCAACATGATGGTTTGATAACATAACCAAGTGCAGCTACATTTCTGATCTGTCGTTCTGAAATATGTAGCACTGTTATTTCATTTTGTTACAATAGTTCCGAATGATCAAGCCTAATATAAAAGGAAATCAAATTAACTGAGATTGTAGTTGACATCATCATTACACATGGGTTGTCAGTAAAGATGATAAAATCTATGACATGTTTCTTTGAATTATAATCAGTCCTATTTTGAGTTTTCCCTCATTACATGTTTTATTTAACCATACAAATATAAACGTCAGTTTTCAATGAGGAAGATTATGGCAAGGTCATTAGCTTATTAGACCATTGCAGTAAGTAATATAAGCCTTCAGAAAATGAGTAAAGCCCCCATGTATCTGAACAAGAAAACGTCACCTTGAGCAAATTGCCTCTTACATAAAGATTTCTCTAAGTTAAACCTCAGATTGCCAAAGCAGACACAGTCACAGGAGAAATACGCCTTCTCAAATTCAAATTATTCTGATATATTTTCTTGCTATTAATTTAAATGTGACTTGAAATATTTTATTTAAAACACTATATAGAAATAAATCCATTTTAAGATGCTGTAATAATTGCTTTGTTATAAAGTCATGGTATCTAAGAGACTGATTGAAAGGAAAGTGCAGTTTCCTTAAGGGAGTCCATGGTAATTTAATTTAATTATCTCATTCCAACTGGTGATAATATCCAAAGGGAAACTATTTCTAAATTTACTTTTTATTAAAACTTAATTCAAGCACAGCCAGCCAAATGTATATGTACTGCAAAAGTATTTTAGCTTCAGTGCCATCATCCGACTCATTACCTGGCCCTTCAATGAGACAGTCCTGTTACTCTAAAATACCAGAAAATAGAAAAACAAAAATATTGTGACTGTAATAATAATAATAATAATAAATTAGATAATAGAAATCAAAGTGAATTTGCCAATATATGAGGAATACTTTTTCTACTTTCTGTAATACTTAGAGAATTCTGTGCTCCAATGGTGAGGAATTCTCTGGTGTTTCCTTCTAACCATTTCTAGTGCCATTTTCAGTAGCAATGGCAGCTCCCTCTCAGTTATCTCTGTTTGAATCCAAGTGATGCACAACTGGTAGCCAGCAGTGACTCTTTTAGAGACATGAATACACACGTTTGAAGGGCGGAAAACTCTTCTGAGGTTGAGGGTTGTTGGCACTTAATGTAGGGCAAGAAGAGATTGCTTTGTATATTACTGTACTGGTTTTCCACTGCTGCTCTTGAGCTTGACCCTACAATCATCATTAGTTACACACACCAACCACTTGAGAGCACACATTCACTTCGGTAAACCATTAAAAATAGAAGTGAACAAGGCCGTTAGGAGTTCTTGGCAGCAAAACTATTCAAAGCCCTTTTACCTCAACTGCTCTGTGCTTAATTGGGAAATGCCCACTTGGCAGAGCTGCAGCCAAGATTTGTTTCCTGCTTTTCTGGAATAAATAGCTGTTTTCTTTCTACCCTCAAGGTGACATCTCCCATGTTGCAAAGCAATTCAAAGATAAGAGATATTTTTAGCTCTCCTTGTAGCTGTTAATACAGTTATGGCCATTACACAGCACATTAGTTTTTTGCAGGGATGTTCTTAGCAATAAAGTGGGCTTCAGGCCCATCACACTGCATAAGTTTTATTCTTCTAGCGTTTTGTTGTTGCTGTTGTTGTTGTTTGTTTGTTTTTAACACTTCAAATAACTGATCTTGTACTGACTTTTTAGGGCATTATCTCTTATTTTTATTCCATGGCCATTTTGAATTCTCTTCCTAATATCTTTTTCAAAAGATACGCTATTTAAAAACTTTACACATGTTTTGAGGTTCAGATTCAATATTTTGAAGCTAAAGGTTCATTTTTGCCACAAGAGTAATGCCCTAAATAGGCATTTTTCCTAAAATGGAAAAATAAGTAACATATTGGCACATTCAACAGCTGGCAACTAGAATAGACTGGTGTTCTGACTTTTTAGAGCTGGAGGCCATTCAATCCATCTAGCTAAATTGCCATTCAGTCTGAGTCTTGCTTGGATGAGGTATCTTTTCAGAAAAGACATAAAACCATCTTGTTCTGCTGCACAAAAAAAAAATAATCCATCCATCTTGTTCAAGGGGTGAAATGTTATCACCACTAAAAATAGGTTTTCTAATTTTATCTATATTTTTACTCATCTTTCAGCCTTGTTTGTGCTATGTGTTTCATTGCTTTCTCCTGCAGCTTTTTTGGTGCAACAGAAACCTCAGTGTTTTTATAGGTAATTTATCTATAAAACACACATATCTGTAAGACTTAGACTCAGATGTGTTTGATAGGCCCCAATTTCCATAAAAGCATGTCCCTTCTTGATTACTGCATAAACATTCTTTCATTCTTACATTCAAAAATCAAATCTTGTATCACTTTTTGCATGTTGCCAGTTGGACTCTGCAGCCCAGTTTTCCAACTGCCTTCTTTGAACAGCAGCGCAGTTCTCAAACTTTTTCATCCTACACAATAGCCAGTTTTCAATTTATATTATTACTTTTCACTTGTAGACCACAGAGATACCTGGACTGTGTGCCCCTGGGATCTGGAGGCTGTAAAAGGTTGGCCTGTCAGTCAAACTCTTCTGATTTTGAATCAATTTGCTATTTAGGCATATGCATTTATGCATATACATGTATACACTGATTGGCACCTTCCCTTGCTCATTTGCACTGTAAGAAATTGGGTCATAAAAACTAGTCTGTAGGCAATCACTAAAATCCAGGTGATTTATTTACCTCCAGAATTATCTCATGTTGAGTGCAATATTTTCTACATATCAAAGCTTTTAATCAGATTCATAATAGTGAATCAATGCTGAACCATTGTATATAAAACATAAAGACTTTAAAATCTTAGCTAAGTATAAAGGGTTGATTGTACACACAGACATACCCCTTGGATGTTTTAATTTAAACTGTATTTTTTTCCTCTTTTTAGCTTTATAGATTTTTTTCATTAAGTACAACATTCCTCTTTCTTTTTGTCTGTTTTGCCAGTGCTCACTTAGCTTTATAATTTGCATTCTTAATCCTTTTGTAATTGTTTTAATTATTAATTATTCATTATTATCAATCCTTGCTGATAATTGAATTTAGATAACTTTGCATTTGGAGAGAATCTTATTTAATGTAAACTCTGTTTCAGTTATTTATACATACTAATAATTTTGCTCTCACTTTTTGTTGATGAACTATTATTACCACCATTTCAAGTTCATCTCTTCCTAATCGATTATTTCTATCCAATTATTTCTATATGGCTGTGAACCAAATTCATATGGTCAAATACACAGACTACAGATTTTCAAAATCCTGTACAATAATGCAAAACCTGGTTTACCACACACACACACACAAATCTGGTAAAGCTGTATTCATAAAAATACTGTTGCAGAAAGGAGGGAGCCAGAGCCTTCCTCTCCTGTGCAAACAAGGGATTAAGGAAGTGGGCTTCCATGTTGTGAAATTGAAGAATTCTGGAACTGAAGAGTGAGGTTTACTCCAGCACCAGTGGATCAGTTCCCTGGATCAATTGCAATAACATGGTCCTGTGCACATACTGCCATGGAGCTTTAGTTCATGGCCAAAGGGACTCAGATGCCTCTATAGTGATTTCCCCATAAAGGCTTCCTTCCTGGGTAAAGGAAACAATGGGGTTTTTTCCTGGTTTCTTTCACCTTGTCTCAGAATAACAGAATATACTGAGCTGTAAGGGATCCATGAGGATCATCCAGTCAAATTCATAAACCATCACAGGACCGTTCCCAAGAGTCACACCATGCATTGTCCAAATGCTTTTGAACTCTGTCAGGCTGATGCTCTGACCACTTCTCTGGGAGCCTGTTCCAGTGCCCAACCACCCTCTGGGTGAAGAACATTTTTTTCCTGATATCCAACCTAAATCTGCCCTGACACAGCATCAGGACATTCCTTTGGGTCCTGTTGCTGGGCACCGCAGAGAAGAGAACTCCTCATAGGGCTTCTCCTCCTTTGGACATTCGCTAAAAGTTTAAGGTCTTTCTTATATTGTGGCACCCAAAACAGCCCCCAGCAGTTGGTGAGGCTGCCCCAGAGCAGAGCAGAGCAGGACAATCCCCTCCCTTGCCCAGTTGGAGATGCTGTGCCTGATGCCCCCCAGGACAGGGTTGGCCCTCCTGGCTGCCAGGGCACTGCTGACTCCTTGACATTTCTTTCCAGCATCTCATTCCCCAGTCTGTATGTACGTTCAGGGTTGCCTCATCTCAGGTGCAGAATCCAGCACTTGCCCTTGTTAAAGTTCATATGGCTGGAGATTATCCAGCCCTCTCATTTGTTGAGTGCTCTCTGCAGGGCCTCCCTGCCTTTGAGGGAGTCAACAGCTCCTCTCAGTTTTGATCTTCTGTGAATGCTTCCTATCCCTTCCAGTACTGCATCCAAGACATTTTACACTTGAGTGTCTTGGAGTGTGCAGGAAAGAAATCTTTCACTGATGTCACTACAACACTGACTCAGAAAAGTTCCTTGGATTTCTTAGTCTTGTGTGCATCTCTAATTACAATGTGACAGTGCAGAAGGACCTTCACAGGTCTAAAGTCTTTACTACAGCAAAACCACACTCATTGGCAGATACAATTTTTCTTTTCTGATGTAATTCTTTCCTGAAGCAACTAATAATTGTAGGTATTTCCAAGGAAAGGTCAATTCTGACAAATGATTACTCAAAAAACACTGCATATCTGCCTTGTCATCTTGCATCTTTTTTACAAATTATCTCCTAGTAAAATAACATAATCTCATTGCAATCAGTGTAAATCTGCCTTTTATCAACCACTTATTCATCCACTTTGCCAAGTTTCTATCTGTATTAAAGCTGTATTACTGGTTTTCACCAGATGACATTCTGGCATGCTATTTTTAATAGCATAGATATGGGCAACCAATTAGAGCTGCATTTGAAGAAAATTGGGAATTAATAGCCTTCCAAAGCTTGTGTATTCCCCCACAAACATGAGACAAGTACTTCAGCCCTTGTTCTCCAAGTAGTTCAGACATAAATATATTATATCATAGAAAATCCCATGGAAAATTGATCAACAGAGAAGCACTTCATTCCATTTTTGCCACATGTAAATACTCTCTTTAGTATCTAGGGGTAAGAAAGTGTCCAAGACTGGATGTAAATTCATCACTGACCTGGGACACACAGTGCTGAACTCTTAGATCCTATGACTGACATTGCTTCCCTGTTACCTAGTGAGTATGATTGCAAAGTGTTAGGAGTGTGATGTGTCAGTACAGAGCAAGAAAAAAAAAAATGGTGGGAAAACCAGCCGCAATTAGTACTCCCATCTGAAGGAATGTTTCATGGCAATGTTAAGGTGAAGATGGGATCTGCTAGGATTTTGAAAACTTCCTGTGTATGGGGAATTTTTGTCAAGAAAGAGAAAGCTCAAGAGCCAGGGAGGACCCCATAGTAACCACAATAGATTGCTAAAGATAAACTTCTGCCTGTCCCAGGCTGTAGAAGGAAAAAGACAGGAATACATAAGCTCTCCTCCTGGAGCTATGCATCCAATCTCTTTCTCAAAGAATTCAACCAGAAATTATTTTATTCAACTGCCTAGCAGTCAGGCTTACTGCTCTGTATAGTTTAGGGATAAAGGAAGAACAAGGCAGCGGTTGTAGCCTCTTGCTTTTGTAGCTTATATCATGTATTAATTGGAGCCAAAGCTAGAAATGCTAACCCATAACTTCACTTGCTTGTTTGTTTGCTATGTCTGTCTCCTGCTTTGGCCTAATGAATGTTCAACCATTTTTACACAGAATGAGTCATGAAAAGAAAAATTGAAACATTTCCCCATATTAAAATATTATTTTCTGGTGAATTCACTGTGTTATTTCTTTAGACTCATGATGGAAGGAAAATCAGGTCTCTCCTGTCTCTGACCAGAATACTAATTGGTATAGTACAGAATGGGGAAGAAGGACGTTTCTTTATCAAAAACTAGGAAGAAAAAAAATTCACTTCCTTTACTTGAACTTTTTCATTTTCCACTGCTCCATGTGTGCCTACACAACTGGAACGTAAACACAAAATGGACACAAAAATTTCTGTTTCTACACTAATTCCCAACAGGGTTTAGGCTTCAGCTCAGAGCTGACAAAATGTATATGCTTGTGGGTGCACCCAGAAGTATACATTTACATGCCCTGGAGAAATCCTGACAGAAATCAAAACTTCAGAAAATTTTTGGTGTCGAGGGTCTTAATACTGAACGTAGATCCATAGAATAATACACAGAGAAGCAAAGACGGTGTTTTTTACAAAGGCTGTCTTCTGAAGTTCATGTTAAACTAACTAAATTTACACGACTTCTGAGAGTCCCGCTACCACCAATACTCAGAGATGATGTGTCTTTCAATCTCTAAATAATGTTTCCCCTAGAAATCATGAGCCAACATCATAATCTTTCGTTTGCTTTTAACAAGTTCCTGTGTCCTATGCTGTGCTTGCTGGTTTTTTAAAGCATTTAAAATCAAAGGGAATTATGATAAGACACAATAAATGATGGAACAACACTTTGTCTCCTTATAGCTATTTATGAAACATGAAGAACCCAAGACTGAAGAGAGTAAATTCAGAAAATAAATACTATGCTATAAATCCTTAAATGAATCGGAGTCAATACCTTACTGTCATAAACCATGTGTAAGGTTCACTGGCATTATATGAAATACATAATAGAAATGATTTTCTTTTCCAAGATATATCTGGAATCCTGTCTACCTCCTCATACTCTATTAAGTAATAAAGACATTATATTCACTCCACTCACAAAGCAAAATCAGAACAATTTATTTGAAACTCATAGAAAAGAACCCTACTTCCCTTTTTACTTCAGATTTTATTATAATCTTCAACTCATATAATTAATAATAAAAGACATAGATTTCCCAACTAGATTCCCCACAGATTTCAGTTACAAACTTATTTTGAAAGACACTATTACCTTCAAAGTACATATTTTTTAAAAATCCTATGCAATCAATCTCACTGCTGTAAAACCTCAAGCATTTTCTAAGTCCAGTTACTTTCACCTTTGTTAATTCATCGCTTTTATCTCAACTTCAAAATAAAAAAAAATTAAATAATTGCTGTGTGTAGAAAGATCCCATTATATCCTCAAGTACTCAATGTTAACAATAGTCACCTGGAACACCAAATGAGAAACTGAAGATAAACACATAAACAAAAGCAATTGGAAGTTTTGAAATTTTTTTGATACTAGAAATATTTTTATTCATTGTCAGTTTCATAATTCGTGATCCAGCCTCTGGATTCTTTTGTAGTTGTTAGGATTTTTCACCTCAATGAATTGACCAGGAGATTTCGTTTCTCCTTATATCTTTGAATTAGCTGTATGATTATCGAGTGCTTTTATGTATCAGCTACTAGTATAATAAAAATACATAATCAGCTCTTTCATTGTGTACATATGTATATGAATGTCACTTCTGCTATACTGATTCCAAAAGATATAATGATTCCCTTATAATTCTTTATTTTATAATGCAGCTTATTCTAATTATTCTTTCCTGAGAAATGGTATCCTCCACCACCCAACACAAGGGTGTGCAGACTCCAGCCTACGACCTCTAAACTGAACCTCTGGAATCTCCTCATACTCCATCCCTTCTATTTTCTTGCCTCTGCTCCACCACACTTTTGCAAAAGAGGAGAGGGCAAGAAATGCCAGCAAGCTGCCCTGTGCTGGGAATAGATTCCACTGCATTCTGTGGGAGGTGGAAACTCTTGGTGGAGCAGTGGGTATGGCCATGTTCAGTCCACAGGGTGCTTTAGAAGGTCACTCCGGTGCATGTGTGTTGAATACACCACAGACCTCTTGTAGAATCCACCAAAAACTTTTGCTGAGGTCTGGCTGTGCTTTGTGATCAATCATTTTAATGGCATCCCCAAGGAATAACTGGTAGTAGCTAAAGCTTTCTGTTATTTTCCCTAAATGCTTGTCTGATCTTTGTCAATGTATCACAGCCAGAATCACATTGAGTATTCTTTTAGCAGCCAATAGGTGCAATAAAAATAATTGGTACCAGCACAGGAAAATCAAATGTCAGAAAACATTTTGCATTCCAATACAAGTGCATTGTTAAACTTGGAAGTAGTAACTGAGGCTTGGGACCAATCAGTCAATTCATTAAAACCAAGGGATATGCCAAAATTTCCTCAGGAGGAGCTAAAAAAAGCTAAAATGCTTTTGGGTTTTTTAACAAGAAAATAATGACCTTTAGTTGCCTACAGCAGTGGTGAAAAAAAAAAAGCTGTGAGTATAACTGAAGTTTTCTGCTTAAACAAATCAGATAAAGGGAATTGCAGTAAGACTTTAAAAAGCACCCAGGAAACATCATGTTTTGCATAGAGTGGATGGAAGTTTAAAAGAACAAAACAAGAGCTGCGATTAATCATTTTTTCTTCTACACATTCAGGAAAGTAGAAATCTGTAAGCAATTTTAGCATATATATAAAACTATATAGAAATTGCATCCAGTTCAGATCCCTGAGTTCCTATATAGTGAAAAAGTATTGGTACACAGTTTCAATAAATGGGACACAAAACACAGTTGAAGATCACAAATTTAATTGGGTCTAAAATGAAAATATATCTAAAGCACAGATTTTCAGCCCATTAGCCATTCTCACCCTTCTTTTTTTTAGTTCAATTAGTACAGATAATAGCCTGCCATGTTAAACTATGTGACCAGATACTTCTCTCCTTTTTTTGAGACAATACCAGTGTTAACCAAAACCTACACGATCTTATTGCAATCATCCTTACAATAGCTCTCTGACAGGCTGTCATATTAAGGTATCCCTCATGAACAGAAAACCACCTATTCTTTAATAAATATTTGACAATTTCCTGCAAATATGACTCCTACAGTATTTAATACAAAGGATTTGCAAAGGTTTTTTATCTTTTCTGTCAAAGCTGTAGTGGAATGAAATTATCTCACATTTTCACAGAGAGTACAAGAAATGATTCCCTTGTCAAAATTCCTTTGCTAATCATTATATACTGCATTCTATACTAGTGGATATGTGGGTCTTGACTAATATTTTAGTGAAGACTTCTGTGTTTAGATATTGAAAAGAAACATAGAACAACTCACATTCACTGAGTTCCTGAACTGCTTGCTGTTCAGTCTTACTGTAAATATTGTTACTAAATTTGTCACTTAAGTGTATGCAGCCACTGAATTGATATTGCACATATTTATAGAAATTTAATATTGAGCTTATGAGAGCAAGAGAGTTAAAAATTCTAATTTATGTATGAAAGTCTATATCACCTGAATTTTATTTCTGATACATGTTACCAACTACATGAAAATAAACATTGGATCCATTCAGAATTATAAACAAATGCCAAATGTACAAATTGTTTTTTATTTAAACTATATAACATGATTAACATTGTGGATACTATGAATTAATCCCTGTTTCCAGGGTCATATTGTTAAATTATAATATTTTTTTATAAATGCATTGATAATTCCTTTGTAAATTTCTGATTAGTTTGAATTTCATCTGTGTAAATACATAGTGATATATATTGTAACCCTCGTTCATACCTAACATGTTTTGGTTTCTGAAATTCCTTTCCCAGAGAATTTTCTGTAAACAAGAGACACATTTTGGTAATGGCAAGAATGTTTACATTCTTTCCCTAGGACGGACTTCTCCTTTATTTGCCTCTGGTCTGACCAATGTGATTGAAGAAGTTTGTCTTCTTGTCACCAATTGAATTGGTCTGTTTAAAATGTTATAAAAAGAAAAACATTTTCCAAGAATAAAAAAGTCACCTTTTCAGCATTCCGAAGTCAAAGTCTTTGTGTCGTTGTGGTGTACAATAGCAACAACACATTATAAACCCAGATTAAGTTATAATGGCCGTATTATGTATTATATTATATTATATTAGAAATATATGTTATATTATTAAGTAAGAAAGTTACCTGCCTAGTTATAATGGCCTTATTATGTATTATATTATATTAGAAATACATATTATATTATTATGTAAGAAAGTTACCTGGCTTATTTGCAGGGAAAACTATATAAGTACTTAAATATCTTTTTAAAATAAAGATGAATAACAAAAAACACCTCCTTTGGTGCTATTGGTAACCAAAGTGTCAGAAGTCAGTATAATTATAGTCTTATAAAATGGGCATTTTGAGTAAAAAAGTTGAAAAGACTTATTACTAAGCCAGATAAAAGGGCTGTTTGGGTTTTTTTTAACATATAAATTTAGAAATGCACTGGCACTTTTTCTGGATGAATAAGCAAATATTTCATTTTTACTGAAATTTTCAGCATTTCAAGAAATTGTCTTCTTCGTGTTTTACCTTAAGACAAATCCCCAGGTTTTAAAGCCTGTTTTCCTGACTCTTTGGCTTACTGGGGTATTAGTCTGATCAATAGAAGGATCAATTTGAATCTAAAGCACTTGTTTCTTCTCTGCCTTTTCTTTCAATCTAAATAGCTGTTTTGGTAATTATCTCAAGGATAGGTACCATCTGTCTGTATTAGTGTTGCCTCTTTTTTTTACAAAAAAATCCCTGCTTTTTTCCCTTCTCACCTGTAAACTTGGGAAAACATATCCCAGGAAACCATTCTGTTCACCTTTCCCACAATTTACCTTTGCCATGAAACCAGAGATATTGTTTGGCATGGAGAGAAGCTGTGAGCTGTGATCACTGAGTTCCCTGCCAGAAGTTATATTCTCTGTAGCTGGAAACCTGTCCATTTAGCCACACAGGAGGCACATAAACTCTGTGACACCCTTTCACTACCTCTCTTGATCACCTTTTCATGCACTAATTAGTCCATTTGTATTTAATATTTAATATTGTATTCCTTTGGCAGTTCAGGCTTGGCTGGAATTCAGAGTGAAACTGCGTAGAGGGTAAGTTCGTACACCAATGATAATACATGTTAAAGGTTGAGTTATTTGCTTTTTTTAACTTTTCTCTTTTCTTTTCTTTTCTTTTCTTTTCTTTTCTTTTCTTTTCTTTTCTTTTCTTTTCTTTTCTTTTCTTTTCTTTTCTTTTCTTTTTGGACTATAACCAGCACAGGTGATTTACTGCACTGCATGAGACACACATGGTGTTTCCATCTTGGTAGGGCTTCTGCTCCCACATTCATGAAATGTCAAAGAAATACTCAGTATCCTGGACTAATGTGTTCTTTCTCCGGTCTCAGGGAGAAGTGCAGATCCAGATTCAGGCTCCTTACACAGAGAAACAGTTGACACTACTTTCTGAACTTTCCCTGCTGACCTGTTTCATCTGGGAAAAGGTAGGCTGGCAAAGAAGGCTGCCCAGAGCAGTGAGGGTCAGAGAGTGCAGAGAGAGGGCCCAGAGGAAATTACATACAATTTACTGGGGTTAAAAAATTTAAGAAAGGCTGCAGTAAATGCAGGTGAATGACCAACACCTTCCTTTGCATGAAGAATGATTCAAATTATCTGTGATGCACAAATGACATGTTGTAAATGTGGAGACAGAATTACCTGCACTGGGACATGTGGAGGCTCTGCTTTCCAAAGGTTAAGCATGTGTGCCACACCTGGCACTCCTACAGCTACAGAGAAGGAGTTGCCTTTGTGCAAATGGATTTTGGGATTCTGATTCTTTTAATCATAGTATAGCAATTGATAGCATAGAGTGTTAAGTACTGCTTCCCTCCCTTCTTTCTTGGCTCCTGTGTAATAACGTCAGCTTGCAGCACAGCAGCATATGGATCAGCATTAAATTAAAGGGTTCTGGCAGAATAACTTCTAGAGTCAAAATAAAGAGTTGGCAGTGGAAGTGCTGACATAATTATGGCAAAGTAAGCAACCAATTCTATACTTAGAAGTATGTAAACTGATGCTTTTAAAACTACTTCCCTCCCTGCAGACCAGGGTGGCAGAGGTTCATATTAAACACAGAAATTGGGACCTTGGAGGCTCAGCTATCATTATTTTTGTGCAGAAACCTGAGTTTCTCTTACTTAAGTTTCATATTTACAGCACCGTGGGGTATGTAGTGACACTCAAACCCAAAACAAATATGTATTTTTTAATCCCAAGCTGAATGGAAAAACAGCATGTATAGAAAGTAATAAGGTGTAGCTCAAGTCTAGTGTGAAAATGAACAAATCACAGGCAAGCAAGTTTTAAAGCTTATTTTCTGATGTGTTTGTGTTTTGTCATGAAAACTGACAGGTAGAACAGTTTGCTTTTTAAGAGACAGATGGAGCCCCAGGAAGACAGGTGACAGAAGCAAATGAAAACAACAGAAACATCAGCTCTGCCTGCCCTACTTTAAAGAAATTTTGTCATAGGGCATGATTCTTTTGATTATATTTTTTTTTTTTCACTTATGAGACAGGGATGGAGAAAAGAAGTCCCATGTACATTTTATAGTTCAAGTTTCAGGTTTCTTCAGTTACATTTCTTAATTGAGGAGGAAAAGATAATGTTAGGTTTTTTGAGTTTGGTGGGATGGAGAGATGTCCACCGTAGACACATATGAGCATGATTGTGAGTCTGAACTCTTGGCACTAAGAAAATAGAAAAGATTTTAATGTGGGCCCATCTAATAATAGGAAATGAAGAAGCTGCCTTTTGTTCTGACATCCTTATAAGATGCTTCAATAATAACTGTTCTTTAGAAAGCCCTCACTTTCATCCCACAGGGACTTTGACACAAGGCAGAAAGATGCTATTCCTGAAAGCTCTATGTAACTTACTTGGAAACAGATAGACAAGAGAACAAAGCTTTCTCCTTTAAACTCATAGAGGAATGTTAAGTAGCTTATTACAGATACACAGAACAGAGAAAAGGCCTGAAAAGGCCTCATTGCCTGGCCCCAAAGGTTCAGACCCGTGGCTTAAGAATTCTTTCTTCCCTCCCTAAATCAAAAAACACCGGTTTAATATATCAAGAGAATATTGTTTTAATTTTTAAAAAGTTATAAGAATGGTGAAGTATTTTCCTGAGATGCCCCTGAGCCATCCTTAGGCTTTCCCTTGTAGCATAAAAGACATAAATATGGTTGTAAAACATTGAAGTTCTCAACTTTTTGTGCAATAACAAGAGCTTTAAAAGTGAAACTTAAAACATATGCAACCATTTGACATTACAAGGACCAATAATTTTGAATATAAGCAAGGGATTTTACTTATGAGTATTAATTTGAAGTATACAAATACATCCTCAAAACAACAGATCATTTAGACAGGTACATGGTAAAGCAAATAAGAGAAATACAAAATTATTTATTAATCAATCACCTGTATCAATAGCAATCCCTATTTTTGTGGGATTATGTATTCTGTCATCTCAGAGCTCTTACAAGAATTGCATAATACTCCAAAGCAGGGAGGGAGATTTTAGGGAGGAAAGGAAAGATGAGGAAAGGAAAACAAATAACTCATTAAAGAGGGCATTCAAGAAGACATAAATCAATCCACAAATAGAAATGTGAGACATAGAGGGCAACACTTGCTTTAATCCAAATACCAGGTGATTTATACATAGTATTATTACTCTTGGCTTCAAGTAGTTTAGATATAAAGCATTAGTCCTATACTGGGAAAGACATGAGTCCGCAGTGTCAGAGACTATTCAGACATAAATGCAGTAGCATGTATTATTAAATCTTGTTCTGTCATGTTTTACTACTATTTAAAAGACTGTAATGTGTTCTTCTCCACACAATTACTTAGTAATTCTTTACTTTAAAATCCTTTTACATGTCTATTCGCCTCATGCCATGCAAAGTACTGTAAGCCCCACCAAAATTATATATCATTGTTCCCTAGTTCCCCACAAAGTTGTCATGGTTGGGGTGATGCACTTCATTTGTACTAGAGAAGTAGTATTATGTTTATTGATATAAACCAGTGATGTAACGAAGTTTGATAGTAAATGTGATAAAATTCGAATTTAAGGTACACTTGATTACTGCATAGGGAACAGGTTCAGGCAAAACTGCCAGGGAGACCCTCCCATTGATTCATGAGGTTCAGAAAGAACCCCTTTGTGGTCTAAAAATTCTCAGAAGGGAGACTTGTGCTTCTGGATTCAGACTTAGCCCAAGGCGTAGTCAATGGTTTGTGTTTAAAGCCTTGTATATGTACAATCAATCCTCTATATCACTTAGCTAAGATTTTAAAGTTAAGCACACTATCACTCACGTATCAAGAATCTATTATAGCAAAGAACCTCTCAGACTTAAGAAGCAACTAGCCTTGAGAGTCATCCCTGCTCAGGGGGAGATCCTGTGTGCACCTGCTGCCATGGTGGAGTGGTCAGTGGGCCCTTGGCTTTATGCTGTATATATGGAGTGAGATAATTAACTAAGAGACATAGTTGCATACAAGCTGTGTTTTGGAATGGTGAATGCTCAGGTAGCTTTTAGATGTTGAAGAAGACTTATGGCTCTTAGCTGTTGAGCAAGATTCAAGGCCCTTAAGTATGCTGTTGTTATGTGTAAGCCAGATGTGTCCACCACAACCATCATTGGTCGCTAATGCTTAAGCAGGTAAAGGGGAGAATCCCATGGCCACACCACAATTACTGAATTCTCAAGCATTATCATATTGAGAATATTATTCTTCTCAGACCTGTGATCCCCCTCCAGGGCCCCCAATTCCTCATATATCTTGGGTGGTTTGCGCTATCAAGCATTTATTTCCAAGAAAACACTTAATAAAATAGGAGGGTGGTCTATTGGATCAGTGAAATACTTGTTCAAAGAATAAATACATGAAGTTTCAAATTCTTTTTTAGGGAATAAAAGGGTTCAGCCTGGCTCCCTTATGTCATGCATATGTACAGTGCCAGTGGCTGCCTGTGCAAAATGAATCTACAGAATTCACACCGCTGTGTCTAAACACATTCCAAGACAAGCCACATCATTGTTGCTGCTGAATTATAAGCACCTTGTGTTCAGAGACCCTATGGTTGGTATGCTAAATGGATTAATTATTTACATTGATTATATTGATCCACAGGGGCTCCCTGATCTCCCCATCTGAAACAAAAAACCAAACATACTCCTACTGAATTTGAACTTTAGAAGGATATAATTTATATCATTATCTTAATTTTTTAGTTCTTTTCAAAGAGAATTTTAAAAAGAAGGGTTCAACTTTTCTTTTATGTGAAAATATCTTTCCTTAAAACATTAATTAATCTGACAAAAGAACTTTGACTTTTCAAATCCAGGATGCATTGCATACTTGCTGTCTATATCCTAACAGATTTGTCACTGATAGATAGCCTCTTACCCAGCTTCTATTCTAAAATCCCTCTACCACCCTCATACAAAACTTTTACAAACATGTTACATGGCTTTTGAGCCCAGGATGTCTCAAGGGTTTCTATGGAGCAAGCCAAGTTTTTCCTTAAGGCAGTTTTTAATCCATTTCTTTTACAGTGGAAGCATAGCTGAGACCACCACATTAAATTTATTTTCCTCTCCAGTGTCATTTTACAATCGCCGAGTTTCTATTTTCTGTTTGTAGGGCTTATTCTCTGAACTCCAGCACCCTGGAGGCCATCTGTGGGTTCATAGACAGCTGGATAATCATTCCTTTCAGCCAGCACAATTTGGATGGTCCTTGCCTCACCATACATAAAGATCTGCCTCAGTACACCATTACCTTGCAAAGGATCAGAGCTCTGTTGTCATATGAGTTCAGCAAATGCAGCTGTGGGAAAGGCACTCTTCAGCAGCAGCAGCAGCAGCAGGAAAGTATATTGGAAAGGGTGGCAGAGGCAAGGTTCAAATGTCCATCCTCATGGCGGTTTAAAAACCTCAGGATACCTGTGCAATGGTAACCCGCGTCATGTTTGGTCTTTGTCCCTCTTTGGCAAGGAGTTCAGACACGTGCTAGCCCCAGACTTCAACTCACACCTCATTGTTGTGCATGGGAGGCCTCTCAAGGGATCAGCTAGATGTTTCCCACAACAGGCAGAAGGTACAGACAGCATCAATGGGGAAGCACATTTTAAAANAAGGCATTTAACCCTGGAAAGAGATTATTTCGATGAAAAAAAAAAATGGCACCTGGGAAAGTACCCTTAAAATCATATTCTGACAGTCCAAAGAGGACACAACAGGCTCAGAGAGAAAACTGTTGGAAAATCAAACCAAAAACAGAAACTGCAGCTTGGTAAATAGCCAATTCCAGTAAATGATTTCCATAAGGTAAACTGGGGGGAAACATTATATCCTGAAGAAATGAGAAACCCAAGGCAACAGTAAGAACAAGCTCTATCCAGCCTAATCTACAGCTTTACTTCTCTCCATTCATCAGCAAGCTGTGTATTCAGCCATCAATCTGAAACTCTCTCCATGGATAGGCAACATTCTTCCCTAAGTTACAAAATCTGACCCTTTTTCTGCTGCAAATCCAGAGGATTTGATCCTGATGTTACCTTCTAAACTAATGTTAGTAACAGTTTTAGCATATTCCCTCCATTCCTCCAGTTATGCAATGCTATTGTTTTCTACCTCAGGAAATATGAAATTCCTTCTGAAGTGTGAATTTTAAAAAGGGCAACAAATACTCTGTTCTGTCTTCTGCTAGAAAGAGGCCTTTTGGCCTTCTGGGAAAAAAATATACAGCTGGGAAAGAAAACTAAGACCGACAATCACAACTAGTCTTTAAAGAAACAATAGTAAACTAATGAATTTATACAACAAAACAGGTCACAGCACTGAGTTCTCTCAAGCATTTCTGGAAAGCAAGAAAACATCTGCACAAAACACCTCTCATTTCCATTGCACACTGAGGACTAGCCATGGAGATGATAAGGACACCTCATAATGACTTGTTCAAGGACAGGAAATCCTCTGTGGTTTAATGCCATAATTGCAGAAAAGAAATCTCATTCTCACAGATTCTGTGGAGTCATGGTCCAAAAACACTACTGCACCAACACTCATGTAGTCACATAGGCAGTGACATCTTTGAGGCTAAGGCCCCCAGACCACTCTGCAGAACTCCAGTTTCTTCCGCCAGGAAATTCAAAGTCAGCATACTGCCAGCTACGTCAGTTTACACTTGGACTTGGATCCTCTCCTTCATTTGAGTGTTGTCCAACTAAAGGATGTAAGCACACATCACAGATCTGTTTCCAACAGAAGACATTCTGGTCACGCTAGAATTAAAGAGGTAACATTGACATGTACACTGCATATACCATGCACACAGTAAGTAGCATCATTAAACACTTGTCTTTATTTTCACTCTCAATCTACTATAGCCAGTCTTCTTCCTAATGTCCAATTTTGCCTTGAGAAATCATTAATTTAATATCCTCCCCAATATCTTCCTTGGTTTTTCTGAGCATCCTACTTGCCACTTGTCCTGATTCAGATACTGACCAATCAGTACTGAATGATCAGAAGCACCTTTTGTTCAGAAAGCATGAAATATCTTGCAATTCAGCAGTCAGTGAGGCACGCAGTAGATGAAAGTTTTGTCTCAGACTTCTCAACAAACCAGTACCCAAAGAAACAAAAGTGAGAAACTAACTACAAAAAGGACAGAGTACCCCATGCAGGGTCCTTGCAAGCACAAAGGTGCCATTCACTTTGGTGGATACAGACATACAGTACTAAGAATGACCGAGAGTGGAGAAAAACACAGGTCTTTAACAATTTTGTATATATGATAATATACTCAATTACAGGCTTTTCCTTTACCTGACAGAACTGCTGTTTTTATGTTTCTAAAGCTCAAAAAACCTTCCGTTTCTCTCTGGATACAGTGCAATGATAAACAGCTATTTTAGTTGCCGTTTCTAGAGCTTAGAAAGCTTCAGAAAAGGCATGTTTTCCAGTAAGTGTTCAATGTCTTCTGTATTTCTTTGTCTCTGTTCCCTCTGCTTTCATTCTGATTTTTCATGTGTGACGTGGCTTTATAAAAGTCCATGGTGATGTTAGGAATGGACTCTATCAGCAGATACAGTCATTCATCAATAGTCATCATGGGAGAAAGAGTCGTCTAGCCGTGATTTACCAGCATGACTGGATAAAAATGTGCCTATATTAATAGAAACATTAACTAAGCCATCATTGTTTTGTGCAGACTAAAGGCTGCAGCAGGCAGTCTTCTTTTACTTTTGAGTTCCCTCCATTTGCCTTATCTGGTCTGAATCACTCCTTAGCCTTCTCTCTCACCAAACAGAACCATGGAATATTTTGCATTAGAAGGGGCCCACAAGAATCATCAAGTCCAACTCCTGGCTCTGCTCAGCACCATCCCTACTCACACTACGTTCCTGACAGCATTGTCACAGGAGGAAAGGAATGGTCAGTGTCACCCTTTGTCAGATCATCCCCACTCAACCTGAACATTATCCTTGGAGCATCTTTCTGATAATAGTTCACATTGCCTTTTTCCTCTCTCAGTTTATAATAACTAAGAAAACAACATGAGGACAAAATACATGGAAATTTCCAAAAGTAGGATCCTTCTTTGACATCAGTCACAGTTTACTGGGGGAAATTATTGTTACTTCTTGGATTTAATCCATTATTAAATGAAAATATTACTTTGAACACTTGAGCTGAAAAATGAACGCAGCAGACAGCCTAGCAGATTCTAGCTACATAATCTGTACTCTGCTTTCAAGCACACAGGTGATTGTAGATCATCGTTAAGATAAATCAGAGAAAGACTGAGCTGTTCAAGAGAAAAATGCTTATTTTTTACTTGGAGTAAGTCTAGTTCTGCAACTGAACCTTCTGGAACAGCATACTGGTACCTCTTCTGCCTCTCAGGTCTCCTATTTGCAATTTTTTTGTTTCAACACTCATGTAACTTGTTTCAGTAGACCTTCCTATGCAAAATAAACCTTCCTTTGAGCCAGCAGAAATGAATTCTAAAGAGAAAGTGAATTATATACTTTTGGATACAGCATCAAACACCTAGGCACACAGTCTGCAAAACGTCAATGTAGCAACTGTGTCAAAGACCGCAATGTTACTGCAATGTATAGGGGTCAGCAAGGCGATGGACTGGCTGCTATTGGAGGTCTCAATTAGACAACTAAAATGCTATGAAACAATCAGGGAATTCATGTCTCAAAATGCACTAAGAGCAGGAAATTTTTGCTAAGCAGCTTATTTTCAGTTGTGTTTCTAGACATCTTTTCTTGGTATATATTCTTTGTTCTCTGCTGCTTAACATCATTATCGGTCTCCTGGAAGGCAGGGCCCTGGGTATGATGATATTCTGGAGGCATGAAAATTTTATTTCAACTTTTAGTTCATTTCAACAAGGCCAAATGTAAAGTCAGACATGGCAAAAATCCTCCATGCTACTATAGTCTGTTCTGTCAGATAGTGACTCTAAAAGATTAAAGAGCTACAGTGACTAATAGGCTGCATGTGAGCTTTTAATATGATGCTCTGTCCAATAGAATAGCACAACCCTTTAGATGTAAAAGTAGGTGAATACCAAATAGGAGCACACCTACCTAACACAAGTATGATTGCTGTCATGTCAAGTCTTATATCCTCAGATCAAGAAAAATGTTGAAAAGAAGTTACCAAAGGAGCAGAGAATCACTGGAGGATGAAAAATATGTACAGACCAAAAGTCTCCAAGCGCTAAGTGTATTTATCTCAAAGAGAAGCAAAGAGGTGAGTTGATCACAACCTGTGTGTGGATACACAGAGAACAGAGCACCTCGCTGGAGCAGATGTGGGTTAACACACTTCAATGGCTAGAAACTGAAACCAGACAATTTCAACCTAGAAAGCGGATAACATCTGAATGTAATTAATGATTAAGTTTCTAAGAATCGTGGAAAGGCTTTTATTCAACATGGGTCGCCATTTTTTTCAAAAGCTGTCCTCTAGTTCAAATGAAGCCGTCCAGGTTTCAACAGGAAATAATACTGCCAGGTCCTACAGTTTCATTATGAAAGAGGTTAGATTAGATAATCACAGTGGGTTTTGGAAGCCTTTAAACATATTAGACCTACCATGAGGAGCTTAAGATTATTTATGACAGGATAGCATAGACAGCATGGAATAGGATGAACAATACAGAAACTTTTCTTTAGGAAAGAGAAAGACTTTAGTGATCTACAGAAATAGTTTGTGTCAGAATTAGCACTCAGAACAGATGTAGGGCAGATAACCTCCATCATTAAGGGCACAAGTCTATGAAATATTCCTGGAAGGGGATTATTCTTATTAAAATTGTTATCTACTGGACTCCCACAATGACGTTCAACATCTTAATGTGCAGCCACTATATCACCATGGTCTCTGCTGCTGAAAAATGCTGGTGTGCACAGTAATGGCAATAGGTAACCAACAATGATACAGAAGTTGCCCTCGCATATCCCAGTATTGGAATCTGCACAAATGGCTCTAACCCACCTGTGTTCTTTGCTTCTTAATATATGTCACCTTTCAGCATAATAGAAGACATTAATCATTTGAGGATATCTATGAAATTTATGACATTTAGAATACAAGAACTGAATCCTGGAATACAGAGTCAGGAATATAACATTTGCAACCCACTCCCCTCAAATTCAGTTTGTACAGAACTAAAATAAGGACAACTGTCATGCCCACATCCCAGTACTCCGCATCAGTCTCTTCTGAATTCTAGCTCAGGTCAACATGGTATAAGCAGTGCCAAACTAAATAGTATCAAAAGCATAAATCCATGCAAAGACATCAATTAAGAAATACAAGAAATGGTAGAGATGAATTCCTACAGAACCCTAAAAGTTGAGTCCCCACAGGACTAAATACAAGCTTCTTAAGAGGTTCCATTCTGATGGAGAATTTTTTATCAAAAAGCTTTCCTATGAAGTAGTGAAACTTCTGCTCTTTTTCCTCCTCAGCTCTTCTTTTTCAAGAATACTGACAATTTCCATCTATTTTTTAAATGATACAAAATAAGTTGTTTCCCTCTGAAAACTGGAAATTAAGCTTTTTTTGTTACGACTTGAAATATTTTCATTTTTGTTAAATAAATGTAAAATAATATGTACATAATATGTCTTATGGGAACTGCAGTCTTGGTGTCCATTCCCTCTTATTATCCAGACTCTATCAAAGGCTGTAAGCAAGCAAACAGGACAGGAGAAAAAAAAATTGACCAGTACTCCCCCTATATTTTAACATCATCTGCCTTAGAATACATTTAATACAGTCTCATGGTTGAGAGTTCCTATATATGTATCATTTTTACATATTTGGCCTTTCACAGAAAGTAGATAGAAACCCCAACAATTTAGTAATTTAGCTTGACGTTTAGGTCTATAGTTACCTTTTGGTGGCCATTTCAATGACAGTTAATGAGAAGAACCTTGCTCACATGTGTTATAAATAATGTAAACAAGAACTCATTCCTATTTCTTACCTTGTCAGTATTGGGATTAGAAGCATTTGCCATTACTACTAGCAGCTACTGTTTACAGAGAGATTTTCCTGCATTCAGCACAAGTCAAACAAGATTTTTTTTATTATTTTTTTAAACTGCATAGTCTGTGGTCAATCTACTTCAAAGGCATTTTGCTAAACTAGAAACAAAGCTATAAACCCTTTCTTGCATGCCCATGTCCTCTAGATAGATATCTAGCCTTCAGTTAAGCACCACAGGCATGTAATTTAAACTTGTAATAGAGATCTGAACAACTGAATAAGTTTCAATCTTTTTTCATTTCCTTTTTGCATACTCATCTTCCTGAATGAATAATCCACGATCAAGTATGGAGAAAAGAAAGAAAATGAACATGAAGGAAAATCTAAAACAGGAATTTAGGAGATTGACAAGATGCTTAGGCTTCACAAAACTGAAAATTCATGCTAAAATCTTTGCATCTTCAGTAACACACAGACATGGACTCCATAATACCATTAATCTTTTTCTTTGTAGCTGAGCCACTTATGTGAGTTTTATTTCCCAGCTCATCCTTGGAAACTGATTCCCACTAGGACATGAACAATACGATTTGTAAACCCTTTTGTGAACCAGCTTTTAGAAACCTGCTGTTGTTTCTCCTGCAAGAGTATCTTTAACCTAGACCACTTACTGCATTCTGTTCTCAATGCAATCCAATGAAGAAATTTTGGCACAGCTGAGGGAAAAAGTAGGAAAAGGATAAAAAGACTAGAGGTAAAGTATTTAAGGTTCTATTTAAGCTGCCATTGTTATTGGGTGAAAAAATATTTTTAAAATGATACCTAGAACAACCATTTAGTCCTAAAATACTTTTCCTGCTCATCTGCTCTGACAAATTTTTTTTCTTTCTCTTCTGACACAAGCAGGAAAAGTAGTATTTTATTCCCTTTTATCAGCTCAAAAATCTCAGAGAATCAGAGAGCAGGGACTTTGAGATCATAGCATAAAATTTGTGGTGAAAATATTTAATACTATCAACATTTAGGAAAGCTGCAGGTTATGACCATTTTTGAGGACAGTGGAGATTCGGATGCACTGATAACTGTGGAAAATGAGTTGTGCCTCCTGAGAATTACCTTTCCTCCTCAGAGGAAGAGGATTCTTGACATTCTCATTCTGCCCCTTCATACACTATCAGAGATGGGGTAAAATCAGTGCCTACTCCTCTCAAGCTCTTTACATGTGAGTATACACGACCAGAGCAGGATGGGAACTTTGCCCACAGGAACACTTTTTGCATTCTTTCTTCTCTGAGAGTTCACAGGGCAGCCAGAGTGAATCTAGACTTTATTCTCCATGCCTTAATTGCAATCAGTTCTAAGACATGACACAGGTATTCCCACAGACTTTTCTGCCATTGAAGAAAAGAATTTTTATGATCTGTAGTGCAAAACTCTACTGTATATTCTATAGCATTCCTAAAAAATGTACGGACTAAAACCACTTGGTCAGTAAGTAGGAATATAATGTTAATTAAAATGCATTTGGAGGTCTTTATAAGCAAATTAAATTAAACTATTTTTGCAGAATCACCATTTTTCATCCCATCCAACAGTAACCAGGATGATGCAAACACTATGCCTTGAATGTTTAAGATTAAATTTTAAAATCTGCTGAGAGCTAAAACTGCAAAGTTTGGATTTTGACCAAATGACTCAGTAGACCTTACTACAGTGTCCTTTCTGGAATACCTAGAGAAACCATGCTTGGTTCAGTTTTGTAATAAACAGATAGAAATAATTTATTCCAAAATGTTTCTTAAGTCAGGAAGGAGGTGCTGCATACCTTTGCAATAAATCTTGTATTTCTGTGGTATTTCTGTCAAAAAGAAAAATTTTTGAACCTGTTTCATTTTTTGTTAAAATTCAATCTCATGCTGTTACATGAAGGTAACGAAAAATATGCCACCTTTTCCTTTTCCTTTTCCTTTTCCTTTTCCTTTTCCTTTTCCTTTTCCTTTTCCTTTTCCTTTTTTTGTCTTGCAATCTCTTTCCAAAAGGATTGATAGACTTGATAAACACGTAGTGGAACACGAGTACTTTGAATAGCACATTTCTGGCTCAGACTTCACCCAGGTGGAACAGGCAAGAGTGAGCAGCTGGTGCTGCTATCATAGGTGGCCCTGTGTCTCCAGTGAGGAGCATGGAGCACCCAGCTCACTTCCCAAAGGCCAAACAGGGCTGGCTCAGAAACGCCACTACCACATTTGATACTAATTGGGATCTGCTGCGCCTCTCTCGTGACAGGAAGCAAAGGAAGGGATGAGGCAAGGAGAAAGAAAAAACCTGTCATTATTTGAGATGAAGGTATAAGCATGGCACCTTGGTGATACAAGCAATGTCACTGCCCAGGTATATGGTTCTGTAGATAAAAGGTCTTCAGAGCTGACAATATAGGACTGTCCAGAGACACACCTACTCATTAAAACCAAACAAAAACCTCTTTATGAGCAAAACCACAGATTTTTCAAAGGAACCAACTGAGGACAAAATAATGCTTTTACATTATAGGAAAAAGTGATATGTCATTACTTTTACATTCCTATCCAAGCACTTTTGCAATGCAGAATCTAGACATGCTTCTTATTTAAAGTATTCACTGGTAGGTTGGTAGTTTGTGTTAATCTTGTTTTATTTCCTATCTCTTCTTAAAATGAAAAATAAAATGCATTGTAACTTTCTATGCTTTTTTTATTTTTTTAACTAGACTTCTAAGCTGGCAGCTAGGCATCTTTTTTTTAGAATGCTTTCACTAAAACTCACCATACACATACATTTTCAGAAAAGGAAAAATACATTTTGATTCATGTATTTCTGCAACACCTAGAATAATTTTGTGGATTCATTTGCCTTTTCTTCCACAACTCAACATGAGAATATCTCAGAATTGTCAAATTGTGGAGCTGTGTAGCCTTTCATTAGATCTATTGAGTCCATACACACTGGAAATTTCTGGTTATAAATTTGAAATATCTTCTCAAATAAAGCAGCTCACTTCCTTCTATAAATGGAGTGCATTTGATTAAAAAATAATAATTTCTTTAATTTAAAGGTGTTTGTAAGTTAATATGTTGTAGTAGAGCATTATATAAGAGTAAAGATATTTCAAAATAAGAGATTATCTCAATCACTAATACTCAGTCAATGCTCCTGGGATTGTGTTGGTGATCGGTAAGCTGAGCCATTTTCCACTGATTGTTTCAGGATAACTGGCCACCTGGTCATTTTAACTCTTGCAGAAAGTATTTTTTCTTATTGTTTGGTTCTGAATAAAAATTTACAAAATCATCATCCAGATTAAAAAAGAAACAAAACTTTGTATTGTACATCTAAGGAAACATAAACAAATTCAGGTGACGTTTCCAATTAAGTAAAGGTGACTTTTTAGATGATTGCACAAGGATGGAAAAGAAATCAATAGGCATGAAAAAGATAGAGAAGAAAGATGATGATATTTGAAGAAAGTTCATTAACATATTAGGAAAACAAGTTTAACTTAGTTTCATAGAAAAGCTGAATACCAGAAAAAACCAAGCATTCCAATATGTTTTTATACCTACTTTAATGCAGTAAGTCTTCTAGCATTTTGCAGTTTAGAACTAGGTTAATTACTTAAAGTTCCTTAAATGCTATATAATGTTTTCATATAATTAACATAAACTTGATATATGTTAGTAATTTAAAAAAAAAAAAAAAACAACTCAATGAAACCAAAAAAACCCCACCACAATAAACAATCTTAGGCAGCACTAAAATTGCTGATTTGCAGTTTGCTTCTAAGTATAGACAAGCTTATTCTTACATCCCCCCGAAGGACCAAATCTAGGATGATTCAATAAATCCACCATTTAGAATCTTTAAAAGAAAACCATGAGCAATTAATGTTAATGTCTAAATGCAGCTAGATGTACTGTACTGTTTCATAAGTGATATGCAAAAATCTTTACTCTTTGGGGAAAAGAGACTAATATGATTCAAATAACTAATTTCAATCCTTCAATCCTTCACATTACTGCTGATACAGGTTTAAAAACTTGGCTGCTATTTTGACATCAAATTCAAATACCATGTTCTTCAGCCTTGTCTACAAGATGAGAGAATCATATTCTAGACTCAGAATGTTACATAGATTATTTCCTTGAATTTCTATATTTGTACCCATTCAAAGACCTTAGAAGATTTGTTTTCCACCTTTCCTTCTGTTTGATCTAAAATCTAACTTTCATCTTTTTATTAGAGCTCAGCTTAACATTTCTGGGAATATATAATGCTATTTGGACTTGGGACACTGTGACATTTTCAAACTTATATTCTTTTGTACATCAGTGTGGTCATTTTGATTCAGCTCTAAACATATTTGTAGGTTTCAATATGGTCTTTCTGTCTGGGCAAGTTAACAGATTGAAGTGCTTGATCATTTCCACTGAAAGCACCCTGATAGCCTATTTCATACACCCAGAGTCCTAGAGGAAATTAGACAAATGAAGCAGACCATTCAAGAGAGGAAACACCACACCACAACAGAGGGTTTTCATTAGAAAAGCTGAAGCACTGCCCTAGAATGGATGTAAATAGATGCTTTGACTTCAGCTAAATCTGTACGTACACTTAGTCAGATATGTTACTACTAAATAATTATACTCTTAAAATTCCTAATATAATTTATATCTTTTTTAACCTCTCCCCTACACTCAGACACTCATACATGTGTGTAACATTTCAGCACTGTGAGGGTGGTCAGGCACTGGAACAGGTTGCCCAGGGAAGTTGTGTATCCAGAAGTGCTCACGGCCAGGTTGGATGGCACCATTGGAAGGGGCGATCTGGACCATTGGAAGGTCTCCCTGCCCATGGCAGGAAGGTTGGAAATACATGGAAACTTTAAGGCCCCTTTGAACACAACCCATTCTAGGATTCTCTGATATATTAGAAATAATACAAAGAAATACATACATATATATATTTATCTAGACCCCAGAGTCAAATATTAAAAAGTATTTTTCCCTCATGATTCATTCTTCACCTGTCTTGTCTCTGTGATATTACAATATTATTCACTCAGAAATGCTGGTGTTACCACTCATAGGCAAACACCTATTTGAACAACTCAAGAGTCTCTTATTTGTACTGGAGTTCCTTATCCTTTGTTCATCATTTTTGTTCCAATTACTAATTTTTAGGTGTTCATTTCATGAGAGAAAAGTGTGATATGCATCCAACAACAAACAAACACATTGTGACTGAACAATAGAAAAAATGAACACTGAATATTTTTAAAACAATTGAAGAATGGAAATTAATAGCATGTGCTGCTTGGCAAGAATTAATAAACGATTAATCAAATTTCAGAACACATGACTGGACAACAAACAAAAACTCCCTCAAGTAATTTTTTTCATATTATTTTTAGTAAATGTTCTTTGACTTTTTCTTGTATTCATTATCTTATAAGGGTCTCATACAAACTGCTGTCAACTGGAATGTCTTCAGTGACTTTAAACAGGCTCTAGATCAATTTCTGAGACTACATAAGTGCTGCTTAAATCCAGTTATTTCCACTAATGCTGCTGGAAATACAGCAGAGGCCTTAGTGATCTCAACAAAAATAATTATGGTCTTGGAAAAATTCTTATCTAAAGGGGAAACAGGAAGACCAGGACATGCTAATTCACTGAGAAGGAAAAAAAACCCAGGAAAATAAGGAAAATATGCAGAATATTGTGGACAAAATTTGGAGAGGGATATTTTTCATGATTAAAATATGTAGTAAACAATAAGAGAAAAAAATTCTGAGGAAAAAGAAAAATATATCCTGTGAGATTTACTGCTACAAAATACACTTGAAACCATGAATTTAGAAATATGTCAGAACAGACAAAGAAAAATCATAAGACAGAAACTACTTAAAAATAAGCAAGAGAGAAGTAAACCCTTATATTTCAGCCATGCAAATATTTCTCCCTATTGGAAACTTTTAAAAAAATGTTGCCAGCAAGCAGATTACCTTATTGTTCTCTGAAACAGCTGCTCCTTGTAGCTCACAGATAGTAAGTGGAATGCAACTTTTCCTTTATAGCTTATTCCAGACATGTTCTGGGAACATGGATGAAGAAAGTTTTTTTCCTAAAAATCTTCAGTATCATCTTAAACTACCGTAAAGCTAGTTCTGCAACCAGACTTTTGCCTAGTTGTCTTTTCTAGATCATCAGCATCAAGTTGCCCATGCATCCTAACTTTAGTTTAGTATTACATGTATGGAAGAAGAAGGTGAGTAGCTATTATATCTCCCAGTGAAGAGGAAAAAGGTGCATTCATAGAAGGGCTGTAGTGCCTTCTGTACTTCCTCAATAGCTGTATTATGAGATGTATTATTTACAGTCTTAATTTATTTTTGTTCCCTTAGGTCTACATGAACTTGTGTTGGCTTCACACCAACTAAGCAGAAGCTTAGAGATGGGAGTAGGGGTGTGTGTATGTGTGTAAATTTAGGCATTTTCTGACTTTAAATAACAAAATGGCAGCTCCAAGTAAAAATTTCAGATACAAACCCCACGTCCTACAATGGCACGTGTTTGGGCACTAAGCAGTTCATTCATTTCTGGTATGAGGAAATAAAAAAAGCAAAACAGAAAAAAACTCCAAAGCTCTTAAACTTTGGGTTACCATCAGCATTAGAGCAATCTCATGAGGAGTGCATGAAGCTTGCATTAGTAGCACCTTAGTTCATTTTCTATACAACAATGTATCAAATTAAAACTTTAGCAATAGCATTTCTATTCTATAGGCTTTTGACTGGTGACAACTAATAGTTTAGTACTAATACTTCTGTTTCAATACCAGCTAACTTGTTCCAAAAATAACCAAAATATAGCTCAAAGATCACCATCCTGAGAGAAAATATTTTGCATGATGATGAGTAAGAAGTATACAAACTCTGAAATTACTAGTCAGGTTAAAGTAGAATTAAAGTACAACTGAGTATACCCAGAAGAAGGAAACGCTACCTCAAATATCCGAGTAGGAAAAAATAATTAGTCCTTTAAAGTTATCCAAATTAATCAAGAATAATAGGAGAGAGAATATATCAGATTCTCCTTCCTCTTTCCTTCTTTAATTGCCTTCATTTTATATGCAGATACAAATTAGCCTTAGATCATACTTGTAAAATATTAAAACTCCAGTGAGATTGCTGTTGGGCTAACTTGTATTCAGAAATAGATTGTACATTCAATGCTTCTTTTTAAATATAAAAAGCAAAAATTGCTTATTTTATTTGAGGATTTTAAAAAATATGTTTGTATTTATTTCTTAGCATTTGGAGCAAATTTGCACACCTCTATGTGAATCTGAAGCTAAAAGTGTATTAAACAAAAAAATCAAAGACCTGATTAGGTCATCCAGATAATCTCCTTCCAGTATGAGATAAAAGATTGCTGTTTTTTATTATTTGTGTTGTCATATCAAACCAAAACACTGCCACAGACTCAGAGTACAAATAGTGCTGCGCTGTTACTTGCAGGGTGGAATCACACTCTTTGAGTTTCAAAACACAGAAAATACTGAGGACATGCTAAAGATAGCCAGGCATAATTGGATACGTTAACAATCACAGTGAACACAGTAATCATGAGTGATTGCCAGGATAACTATTCTTCTACTTGCCTGTGCTTAGAACTTCTAAATACATTCAGCCTTGAAAATCCCATCTATAGAGCACGCATTGCTATACTAAAGCCTCATGAAATTGAATTAATAGTGTTCTTGTAATTCACACTTCCAGGAGTGGTTTTTTTCATGAGGGTAAGCCACAGTGTTAATGCCCTGTATTTGTACTTGTATTTCGATGTAGAAAACACCTTGGTTTGTACTATTTCATTTTGGATATGATTCAACAAAGCACTTAAATATGAGCTTAAATTTAAAGCATGAGGAATCTTGCTGATTATAATGAGACTACTCGTGTGTTTAAGGTTAAGTATGCTCTTAAGTGTTTTGCTGTATTAGGACCTAAGATGATATTATCACTGATTTATTGGGGAATGTGCAGGTGGGAATAAAAGCGACAAAATTCATAGTTTGCATATTTTGAGCTTCAGTGTGTGACTCAATATATTAATATTGCTTGAGATGAAATATATACATGAAACACAAGAAAAAGGTGAGAATGTTTTTGTTCTGCATCTCAGAAATCCCAATAAATGTGTGATTGGAAAGATTGATTTTACATACAGTATCTTCCTGTTTCATTATAAAGCCCCAGAAACTCCATTTTTTAAAAAGAATTATTACTTCTGTTTGATTTATCAATAATGCTCTTGCTGTAATTATGGCAGAAATAATGAATGGATCTCCTGTCTGCCATGAATTATGCTACCTTGTGCACAGCTAGCCTGGTGGGCTTTAATGATGCCTCAGACAAATTAAACATATTAAAGTTTGTTATGCACAGCCACTTCCAGTGTAACAGAACTAAAGATCAAATTCTGAGCCAAACTTTTATGCAAAATATCACTTGAAAGAAAGATAAAAGGTGCTTCTAATTTCCCCCATTATCAGAGGAGCGATTGACACAGGTTTGCAGAAGAACTGGTGCTTGATATCTCATTGCTCTACATCCCACCAGTGAGAGTTGCCCACCCTCTGCCACACTGCATCATATCTTGTGGTTCAGGATGATTCAAATCAAGTGATGATTGATGGTGATACTACTCAGTGAGAAGGAAATGTAGCAGGATCCAGCCCCTCAGAACACCATCAGAAGAATCCTTCTTCTAAGGGAAGGAATACGCCACAATTTTTGTCAGACGACAGGTATCCTTCAGAAGACCTTACTGTTAATTTCAGAGCAATTTTCTTTCTAAAAATTTCATGATAGAGAAATAACCTGGCGACACTGATGGCACTAGAATGAAGGATTTCCCAGTCTCACTCTGTATTTTGCCTGGCCAGTTGGAGTGGTTACGCCTGTCACCTCATCATTAAATCCAGTAATGAAAATGGACCTTTTAATGAGTTACATACAATGCATAATTGCTATAAAACTCTAACACTCTCCATGCAAATAATTCTTTGGAGATCATTAATTAGATTTTGAGGAATATTAATTTCTCCAAACCAAAAAAATCATATATGTATTACTACAGGGAAATGGGCTTGAATCAGTTTTAACTATGATAGAATTACAGTCTGTGACAATTAATCAAGTGGAGCACAAGAGAGCCTGGTTTAAAATGAAAAGTATACTGTTAATACCACTTCCCATGGTTACAACTAATTAGTATGCATAAATAGCATTTTAAGAAGACTATAAGTTATCTGTGCTTCAGAATATTTCCTGTTTGCACTTTGATGTGAAAATAGCACAGATACTGATAGTTCAGAGCTACTCCTGTGGCAACATGATTCTAGGAACATATTTCTAAAACATACAAATTTTAATCAGTGCCCCAAGAGTGCATCTATTTGTATCACAGGGCAGCTACAAAACAGCTTGAGTTCAGGCTATTTAAAAAAAAAAAAAAAAGTAAGAACAAGGCCAAGTGATTCTACTGTAACAAAACTGCGATCAAGACACTTGGGTACAGAGGTGCCCCTGGGGCATCATAGAAACTTACTGTAAAGCATTGAAATAATGCTATGAAGTTAATTTTACTAAAATAAACAATGCTGACTTCTCTCCATCATTCTCACATTAAATGGAGCACCGAGAAAAAGAACAGTTGATCCAGTTTGCAAGATTATAAATAGTCAGATATTGTTTCCTGAATACTTATAGGATGCTGTGGAATGGAAACAAAACAAACAAAAATCCCCAGCAAAACCCACAAACAATTGTGTTGCATTGCCATTAAGTGAAGCCTTTTTTCTGGAAAGCTGAGGCAAATAATTTGCTTGTATGCAAAAAAAGAGCAAAACACTGCGCCCAGATGCACTCACATAAATCCAGACTACCTTTTGTTAATTCTTTTAGAGTTGTTCCACCTTACAGCTAGAGTAGCTGAGAATTGTAGAATTGATAACAGAGTGACAATTCCTGTTGGTCCCAAGCATTGAATTCTGCAGCTGAAGAACGCCAGCCTTTCCTTTATATTATGCTGGCAGGATATCAGCATTCTCCCATCTTTGCTTGCCCTGTTTCACCATAGAGGTATACAACACCCTCCAGAAATCTGAAATATTCTCAGAGAATTAAAACTGTCATTTTTATGTGCAAAGCAGTGTGGCAGCAGTAGTAGCAGTGATAGTGCTGGTGAGTGGCAGTGTCTATGAGAGGTGACATCCCCAACTGCAGGACTGGTGGCAACATTGACAGTTTCCAGGAGGCAGCACTGAAAAATCATGTTTCCTTCCTCCCACACACAGTGCAGGCAGGTCTCTGAGGCTGTATGTCATTTATTCATCATATGCACTCTGCCGCGTGTCCCAAGATCAGCAGAGGCAGGATGGTGATGAGCAGCCACAAGCACCAAGATGTGCTTCCAGCTCTTCCAGCCCAGATACAGCACAGGTACCTCACAGCTTATTCTGAACATTCTTCAGGCTGGAAGTCCAGCCCTTGGGATGCAAGGCTCTTGTCATTACCTCTGACATATCCTTCCTTATGCATGAATGTATACTTTCCAAAACCCTATATTTCCTTTTACTTTCTTGCAATAGCAACTGTGAATAATAGTGATAAATAGTTTATTGGGGTTTTCTCAAAGGGCAGCCTGAGACATCTGATTACTCAACACTACTTTTTATGTTAGGGGGTTTAAGATCTAAGCAACTATCTGTGCTACTGATAGAATGTTGTGGCCTTGGGCAATCATGACTTTTCCACTAAGAATATTTATCCTTATGTTAAACTTTAAATATTCATGAAGACTCCAAGAGACAGGATAGATCTTTCTGAATTGTTCACAATAAATAAGTAAATAAACAAATGGGTTTTGCATATTGTTTGCTGCTAACTCTAATCCTTTCCCTTCTAAACACAAATACAATACACTATAAATGGTAGCAGGCACTGCTTCTCCATAGACAGGTGTAATATGTTTATATCATGTATCAGACTTCTCATGGGAATGAAAAAATCTTTTCCCTTCTAATGATTTTTCTTCTTGTATATTAAACAAATTATTAAAAAACACGCTAATGGCTGAAACTAAATGAATATATCCATGGGTCTGTAGCTCAGAATTTTCTTAATTACAAGTAAAAAATCATACTGAGTCATTCGTAGTTGTTTGTATTTCAGTGTAATTTAAGAGCCTCACAAATGTATTTAAATCACCACAACTGTATTAATTATACTTCCTAGTAATACAGATTATATGTTTAACTGTATTGGACATAAACTGTATTTAACATCATATTATCTGCTATTGAAGAGAAAGTAAAATGTGCACAAAGCTGTTTAGCAGAATTCAAGTTCAAAGCTGTTTAGCAGAATTCAAGTTCAATAATTACACTTTTCCTTCAACAAGAGACGTCAATGCAAAATCTCTCACTGCGACAAAATCCTTAAACTATATTTAATGTGTTCAAAGTAGAATTTCTTCCAAATAGACACTCAGGTGAATTTTGTCCAAATAGGATGATATTGGGTAGGGGGAGTGGTTAAAATCTGGAAGAATACACTAATATGCATTAATGTGCAACAAACAGAAAGAGTATGAGAAGATGGAAGAAGCTGTATATGATCTGCTTTAGAAGGAAGCTTCAGGACTAAGTTTCAGGTGTGTACAAGACAAAGCGTCTATGTACAGAGGGATTGGAATCTCATTGCACTCAGTGGAGGACACAGCATCTGGAGCCCAGAGAAACATGCAGCTGTCCTCGGGCATTCACCTCATCTGTTCAGACACAGGAGCTGGTACTCCTGCAGATATTCACCCTTTCCCCTTGTCAGATGGAGCTGCAGAACTTCTCCCTCTGTCAGATCCTGCACCTGATAGAGGCGTTGCAGTCTTTGGCACTGCAGAAGGCTCCAGGTACCAACGTTTAGGCAGCTCAGTGAACCCCCCATTTTAGGGTGCACTTTCTGAGATTTGTTCAAGAAATTACTGATTCTCCTTTTTGAATGCCTCCATAGAAGTATTTTCTCCTGTGGACCTTCAGGACTGCTCATCATGAATTGAGACCTTGACTCCAATACAGATACTTGCTGCTTTCCTGGACAAAAATTACATTTTGTTCTCACAGGCAATAGCCCTTATGGGACACGTTCACTTAGTCACCTAGATTTATAAGATCAATAAATGACCTTAGGAGAACTAGCTTTGGAAACTTCAGATCCCAAATTAAAATTATCATTCAAAGCTAACTTACAAAATTACTAACCAATTTGTGATCTCTAATCCATTAGATCAGCACTTTCAGCACCCAATAATGAAGCAAAACTCAGGAAATAAATTTTTTTAAAGTCTGTAAAAGCCTTGGTAAAGTAAAAGCTACTACAATTCTGAACAATAACAACTGGAATGGGGGATTCCTGTAGGAATAATGCAAGCACAGAATCCTGACATCTGTGAGAAGTGTTCATTTTTCAAAAGATGCTGTCAATATGTCATTAATATTAAGAGAAATAAGGTTAGTAAAGTTCAATATATATTGAAGAGTTTCCTTGACATTTAACACATCATATTAAAAGCTTCTTCAAGAGGAAAGAAATATCAACTTGTCACCTAGAGATTGAAATTGAACTGCTCTGAGACAAACTGCTGTTTCTTTCCCATGATGAGATTCACAGGATGGGCAAAATGTCAAGATAAAAATAAACTATCCCGGAAAAAACATCAAAAGAAATATAGCCATTGTTACAGTTACTGCCAAAATAATCTAGAAAATCCAATTGTTCCCCAGTAATAATGTGTGACAGAAGTCCCCACATATTCAGATCTGGTCTTGAAACACAGTGGAAAGCATTACTAAAGATATAGTCTTCTGCTCCATATAATCTGTTAAATTCCCTGGGAAGAAAATAGCTCCATTTTTTAAGATAGATCATATTTTCAAATCACAAAGCATAAAAATTTATTTTCTGTTTTTCAAAAAAACACATTATGAATAAAGAAAAAACCCTATAGCTCCATGAAATACTATGCAGTGAAGCCAATTGCCAAATCATGAGTAAGATTAGTAAGACAATTTTACATTGAAAGACTACTAAGTAATTTTTCTGAGTATATTCATGGGGAAAAACTATAGTGAAGATATTTAAATATATTGCTAAATGAGCAATATCAATTACAAATGCATAAGTTATAAAATCTAAGTGAGTATATTGATAGGAAGGATAGGATAAAGCCTATTATTTTTCAAAACAGATTTTGATGTCCAAACTACTACAGATAATTCCTTTACTACGGCTCAGTCTTTTGCTTTCCTTTGACATGACTCTTCAACAACAACAACAACCACCACCACCTTAGTTCTTCTTTGTAGTAATCAACTAAATGTGTGTGTGTTTAAAAATTAGAAGTGGAAACTCTGATTGACAATTAAGAACAAATTGTACACCAAAACTGCCACAAATCCAACAAGTTTTTATGATAAGTATCTCATCTTATCTAGCATATAAAGCATCTTCTATTGCTTACTTAGCATTTCAAAAAATATACAAATAACCTGTTCTTTAGCTTCAATTCTTTCCCTATGTATTAACGGCATCACATATTTTAGTGGCATCTTTTTCTTTTCATCTAAAAACTGACCACACATTTCTTTAACAAATACATACATTCCAGAATTTGAGTTTCAATTTAAAATCCAAGCAAATACTTCACAACTCTCCATCTTCCAAGTCTCTTTAAAATGTCTAGTGTCAAAAAAAAGCTCAAAAACTTGCATTAATTCCTTCAGCACACTTGCAAAGATGTTACCTGGTAATCTCTCCCCTAGACCTATTGACAGAGAAGCCAGTATTTCAAAAGATCAACCCCTTGTCCAAAAAAAGCAATCAACAGAAATTTGTTAAGCTAGTATCACAAATACAGGTCTGACTACACACCACAGATCTTTTGTCATCTGATAGAAATGAAGCCTATCTGCTTGTTCAGAATTAGGTAAACACACGTAAGAGTTTACCTGAGGAGTAATTTCTGATGGGTAACAGTTCTTTTTAAATTGGAATTTTCAGAATTATCACATTAATCCAAGAGCCATGAAGTGCTGAAGGATACAGGCTGAAGGAAAAGAGAGTAAACGACTTTGAAAGACTCAATGTGTTTTTCATCATATTATTTATTGTTAAAATTTTCCTTGGAAAGGCCAGATGGAACAGATTTAACACTGAATGTTCATTCAAGATTTATCAAGTCAGCTTTCAATACTTTACATATTTCAAAGCCATGGAAAATTTGTTTTGCCTACATACAGAAGGCAAATACACACATAAAAATCCAAATTGTGTTGAAAGCATACCATAAGACTATTGAAGAAAGCTTTAAATGTTAAGAAATACCTATCTTTAATTTTCCTGTCCATCCTTCATTCTTTGTGCATCCTCTTGGCACATAAGGTTTTTGACAAAATCTAATTATGTCACCACTTTTGTCTTTCACAGGACCTCTACTTTTCTCATTGCACAGAATGTTCATATAATGAGCAACTACTCCTCATTTTTCAATCTGTGACCCGAGGCCTTATTTACTGCACGCAGGTCAAACCCTCCTCTCAAGACAGAATTGTTAATTTCATCATAAGTTTCTCTCATGCTCGTCACCACAGTACGTAAACAATTAAAAATATTAATTAACGACTGTTCAAGACACTTCTACAAGATAATAGAGAGCTGGAGAGCAAAGAAATTAAGGTCAAGGTCTACTAATTTAGCAACTGTAGACAACAGTCTCCTTTAGTGTGTATTTCTTTCCTCTTGTACAATGACATAGACCCTTTATTAAAAACATACACATACTATACAATTAGGTCTACAGCATAGAGCATTTGCAGAAGGCAAGAGTATGATTAGAAAAGTAAAGCAAATTCTGAAATTTCCTAACTATGAAATTATTTTCCTTCTTTATTCTAATAAAATCCCTATAAGGGAGCTTTTTGGAAATTATGTAAAATTTCTGTTAAAAAAATCTAGTTCTATCACATGGTAGGAAACTGAGAGCAACAAGGATTTATATCAGGATGAGAAAGCTTTGTGCTACTTGTGCTGAAAGAGTGGCTGACAGCACTAATAATTCATCAGCTCCTGTATGGACCAGTAGCAGGAAGGACCAGGACATTGGATGAAATTCACAGCTTCTTGCTGGTATCAGGCTAATGACATAAAGTGGGAGTCTAATGCCCCACTACATACTGTGCAAGGCAATATGTTCATTGTGAAAGATGACCCTTTTGCCTGCATCCTTCTTCTCCCAAAAGAATGATCCAAACCTCTCCCTAGTAAATCTCTTCTCCATCTTTTGTTCTCCATCTTTTCTTATGATTAATCCATTTTTTCTTGTGGGAATGTCGCATTATAGACGTGAAAGACAACACCATAAAGCTGTCAAAACATTTAGGGAAAGCTGTTTATATCAACCATAACTAACAATACATTAGTTTTCACAAAAGATCCAAAGCCAGATAGCCAAAAGTTCTTTCATTTCTTTTTATCTCTTGGCTGAGAACTTCATTACATTTGTCGCTCTGTTAAGTTGGGGTTTTTTTCTACTGATAAGTCAAGTCTTTTAAAACATTTTCCATAAAGGCAGCTCTCTGAAAAAGATACATCTGTTAAGATTCAAGTAATCATTCTGCATTAATATCTGACATTTCTTCTGCAATTTAACCTCTTGCTTGGTCCCTGAATTAAAGCTTATTTTCCTAAGGTAATTTGAGTTTTCCAACTCATCCTGTCTCACAAGGGTATAATCACCTACTTGTCTGAAAACTAACTTATTTCCTTTTATCATGCCCAGCTTATAAAGGCAAGTTGGAGTAAAAGTGAAATAAAACAATATATCCTTTCCTTGTTCTATTTATCACTCATCAGTGAGGCACAGGCTCCTGCATCACAAGGGATGATCTCAGCTGAGCAGTTTCACTGTTGATACCTCCCCCATTTATAGACAGGAGCAGATGGCTTCTCACCTACTGCTGTCTCTTGAGGGTTTTAACTGTAGTAATGTAAATGAAGTGTACAGTAAAAAAAAAAAAAAAAAGCACTCTTTAGAGACCCCTTGAAACTGTTGTGTTTAGTGACCTCTAGTGCTAAGGGTCTCAGTTTATTTTCACACTACATTTTCTTCTAGGAAAAAACCCATATACAAATACATGTTGTAATCAGCCACAGTTGTGTTCAAGGATACATATCAACATTATTTTCCTCTCTTATCCTGTTCTTTCAATATTCATTCTTTGTGAAATGAAAGTTATTGTCATAGCTTGCTTGCTTGCTTGTCCAAACCTGCCATAGTGTTAAGCCCACTAGAGATGAGTATAACAATTCCTATCTGCTATATTCAGAATACAGGGAATACAAGATGAATTAGAGAAGGGTCTGTGTTCTAGAAATTACTCTGCTCATTAGAGAATGAAATAAACTCTTTATTTTTGCCTTTACTAAAACAGATGCTTCATCACCATCATCTGTGAAAGAACCACAGTAAAAGGAATGTATGCACAATCAAATACCAGCACATTCTGAGTAACTTAAAGTAGAAAGCTAGACACCTTATATTTGAGATAAAGAAGAATGTTCCAAATCAAGGGAATATTGGGAAATAATTTAAAAGTACAAAAGGAAATAGAAAAAATGCAAGGATCACTGCTAGAGAGGAACAGAATGGAAACAAGATGACTGTGGAATGCTAAGCCAGGTGAACAGGGACCAAATTTCTTAAATTCTTAACAATAAAACAAAAGATGCAAAAAAAAATTAGAACAGCAAAAATAGGAATTAAAAAAGTAGTATGACAACAATGGGCTACGTTTCAATAGCAGTGATCTGAATGAAGCACTAGGTAGGGGCTTGAGGAAGGATGAGATGATACAGAATGCAATTTTCCAAAGAGTTCACAGCAAGGAACTTCTTGAAGAAGTTTGGAAAATTTTTAGCTGAATCAGTAAATAAGAAAAATGATTGAATCTTCAGCACTGCTTTGGGTGGAAAGAATTTGTAGATAAGCCAGACAAGAAGAATGAGTAGCAAAGACAAATTAATTGGAAATTACTAAAGTTTTAAGGTAAAGGGTACTGGGAAACCTGAAAAAATTAGGAACTCGCAAGGAGGATGAAGCCCTGATGGTGGACAAACCTTCCAAGAAACTCAAGTATGAGGGTGTGCCATGTCAAAAGCAGAAAAGAAAAATTCATCAGTTTGCTGATGCAAAAGCAGTTTCCATAAACTCAGTTGAAAGCTTTGTAATTCTGTTTCAAAGACTAAAAAGTCAAAAATGAAAAAAGCTTTCTGTCAAGTGTTGGATCTTAATGACACAGGAGTGAGTTGGGAAAAGCAGTAGAAAAAGGTGGTTAGCAGCTCATTGGTTTAATATATTGATCAACCAGATGGTGCAGAAAAGGAAAGGGAAAAAGGAATTGAAAGCAACATTTCTCTAACTCTGCACTCTGGACATGGCAAGGTAGGCTAAAACTGTATTTCTCACTTAATTACAAAGAAATTTACTCCCATATATTGCCTTGAAAGCATCATGCATTTTAACTAATGTTACTATAAATACTGTGTTTCCCATGGTTGGACTTCATTTTCATATTATTTGCATTCCCTACTTCTCATATAATTGATGTGCCTTTATTTTTTTCTACAGCACTTATATAGGGAAAAGAACCCCTCACATCAGGGAACCTCAAAGAGGTCTTCTAAGTAAGGAAATAGACACGACCCAATTCATCTAATCAATAGCCTAAATATTTTTTTAATGGAAATAATGGGCAAGAGCCTCAGACCTACTTAAATGTGTTTAAACTCCCATAGCACAATGAGCACTTAACAATGCTTTAAACAAGCAGCTAAGAGTTTCTCAGAGCAGGGAGTCCTTGAACAGCACAAAGGAACGGAAACCAGCTTATATTTCCTACTTTAAACCCTTGCATGTGGGAAATGAAGAGGGAAGAAGAACTCCAGCAATGTGGGGGAGGAGGCTGACTCTGGTGCTGTTCTCACTGCAGTGCCTTACTTGGCAAATCCCCAGCCAGCTGAACTGAGATCACCGTAAATCACAGCCCTGACACCCCACAACTGAGTAAGGAGGAAGTGAATAGAAAACACTGCTTTTCTTTCTACCATCTACATCTTTTTCCATCAATCAGAGATGATTCAGGTGTATACCTTTCACAAACATTCCAGACAGTCTAAACATAGAAATGAACATTTTCTCTATTACCTGGGTTGAAAAAAGCACATTGTAAAACTAAAAATTACATCACATGACTTTATGAAAGAATAATTATTAAATGGTATTTTTTAAACATAATAAACATACTATGCTCAAATTTCTGAGCTATAATTTGTATCTTTAAGGAATGTCACCACAGTGGTTTTTCTTAGTTTCAGACAGATTAGAGTTAATTAAGGTCAGTTGGATCAATGAGATTTAGTTACCTTTTTCCAAGAAATTGTTAGTTCTCAGTGTTAGAAAATAAAAAAACAACACAGAAAACCTGAGCAAAAATATGTCCAATAAGAACATAAAGAATCTCTACCCATAAATATATTTGTACCACAAACACTCATAACTGATTAACGTACAACACATATCACATATATACCCCTATATAAAACATGTAACTCCTATGAAAACCAAACATAGAACTCTTCTTATGCTATGATTGAAATTTGCATGTAAAGTATGAAGGGGAATTTATTTGCAGCACTTTTTCCTATGCTTATTGCAGTGAAACCTTAAGAACAAAATTAATATTCAAATAAATCTAAATCATTTATAGTTGGTTTCTTTAATGATGTCTTTAATCTGGTTATTCATAGAATAATTGCAAGAAATAATTCTGGATTTCTGATAAACCAAAGCTTTTTCATTTTTACATATGCATTAAAATTAGAAGTTCAAACTTTGAGAATAAGAAAAGTGTTAAGTGACAAGTGCTGTTGAATTGGATCATTTCTATCTATCTCATCTGGATGGTAATTAACACTTTATCAAAGATTAAAGAGCCATTTTAGTGATTTGTTGATGATGAATGTTCTAATGTTTGAGCTTTTACATAACGTCCTGGTTATGTATTAAGGAAGAACAGAAAGAATTGAATGCTTTCCCTATAACTGCAAACAGTCAAGGAGAATACCTCTGGTGCCAAAAAGATTATTTGTCTTCTGATCTGCCTTGAAGACTAACACCAGGGTTCTTAGAAGGAAGCTGTCATAGTACTTAATTCTGCCTTGGTGTTCATGTGTTCACCTCTTCCAAATAATTTCCAAGAGTCATGAAGCTGGCTCAGATCTGGAACAAGAAGCTGAGTAGGATCTCTGTCTACTGGGACACACAGCACATCTCCACAGACCCAGGAAACTCACAGAGCATCACAGCTGTCAATATTCACTTGACCTTAAACAGAGCAGGTGCTCCCAGCCACATCTTCAGCAGTACACAAGATGCTTTTCAGTTGCACCTGAGTGTTGCCCGAAGTGTCAGCTGGTGTGCATATGCTGCCTGGCACAAAACAGAAGCTGCTTCCATTTCCAGTGCTGGTATCCCAAAAAAGTGAGTCAGAAACAGCTCACTGTATTAAAATCACTAGCTGCAGATAAGCAGTTGTCACTTGCTCAGTGCATGTTTGCAGTGTTATTGGCACCATGTGGACAATTCAGAACCTTGAAAAACACCACCTTACATGAATTCAAGTATGGGGACTAGTTTATAGTGAAGCATCAAAATATCGATCTGCTGTTGACAGGGGTTTCAGAATGCTGATCTATAACAGGGAAAGAGCAGCAGCGGTGAGATCCTTTAACTAGCACAGTCAGATCAATATATTTCAAAGAGCAGTGCTGTGCCATGCTGATAATGCCAGTTCAGGCCATCAGCCTGCACATCCTGTGTAGGACCACATTTTCAAAAGAACATACCTCTTATTCTTGAAAATTCTTCATTGTTCTGCAGTACCCTCGATTCTGAATTCATATTCTCTTCTGTACAGCCTAATCACACTTTTGGAAATGCAGTAATAATTTGAAGTACCTCTTTCTCCATCTGTCAAACATGGATAAAACTATTCTTAAATTACAGAGTTCCTGTGAGGCTTAATTTATTAATGCATGTACTCTTAGATTCAGAATTGAAACATAAACACAAATTATTATTATTGTTATTACTGTTCCATTTTAAAAATATTTTGAAATAATAAAAGAATCAGCAAAAGATGGTATTTTGAAAGCATTGGTATACTCTTTTGAATATTACTCTGCTGAAGTTATCAATCAAATCCACTTTCTCATACAGTCCACATATATTTTATCATCGTTTGCACATGTAAAATCATTACAACTGATGTTTGGTTCAAAAGAACCAGAGATTTCTGAAGTCACAAGTAAGTCTTTTTCTTAACTATATAAAAAACTTTAGACAGTGAAAGCAGGCAACATAACTATGATTTCTCTTGAGAATTCTTGATAATAATACTACTGTCTTTTATACAGTGCACGTGTATGACAGTTTGGGGTCTAATAGAACTTCTGAAACAACTCTTTTTGCATGAACTCTTAAAGTTGGCTGAACACTGCACCAGAAATTATAAACTATGGTTGTGCAAGCAGCTAAGTCAAAATAGTAAAATTTAAAAGCCTGAAGCAAATCACAAAAGCTATATTTAGGACTGTAATTCAGGGGCCTTATTTCACAGATACTTAGCATTGCTAGTTGCCCTACATGCCATAAGCAATTTCATCATGGCAGAAGTGCCACCACTAAATGCCTTACATATTTGCATGCTGCCATTCTCATCCTCTGGCACCCTGAATCCTGTGTAGCCACAGGTGTGCAGAACAGCACTGCAATCAGTTTCCACAGCTGACTAGGACTTGCTATTTATATCTTAGCAGCAGGATATCAGCTTCATAGCATCCTACATACAATTACTGTAAGAGGCAGTCTGTTACATGCATTATATTACAATTATATTCTGTATAGTACCATTTTTTTCCCAGAGGAAGTATATCCATAAATGAACAGGTCACAAAATTAGCCTGTAGAGGTTTAAAACCCAATATGTGGAGTAAAACTATGAATTCTGGATGGTGAACATTTTATAAGTGCACACAATAATTCTCAGGAAAATTTTCAGAGGAGCTTCACTTCTGCCAGATTTGCACTGCACACAGTCTATATAGTAAATCTTAACATCACTATTAACAGACTTGGTTGATTAGGAAAATTGAGTGGCAGAGGTTAAGTGGATTCAGGAAGCACACTATAGATCTGTATAAATTTTCATAATATTTTGTTTTCTCTTTTCCCAGATGGTAGTAGAAATTCTTTCAAGCAGAGTAGCCACAGATGTTGTCTTTAAATACTTGGCAATTTTGCTTACAGTAAGATTAAGTTACCTCAAAACTTGCAGTATTGGCTTTTACTTTGTACATTTGAAATAATAAATGTTTTAAATACTGCTAACAAATACAGTTAGTTTACTGAAAATCCTTAGGGCATAGGCATATGTTGTGAATGTAGCTGGAGCAGTTTGAGAAATCACCACCCCCAGCTGTTTACTGCCACCCCACAGCTGGAAATTACACCCCACACACAGCTGGAGCACCCTAATTGTCCATACGGGCAGTTGTAGTTGGTTTCCATGAACATCAGACAGCCATGCCTCAGTCACCTTCAGAGGAACAGAAGAAATCCTGGCAGTGGGTTAGATAAATGTTGAGATGGTGAAATAATAGAAGAGAAAAAGGAAAAACTAACAAACTTCTGTTGGAAGAAGAGCTTGGCTCTCCCTCCTTTGTTCAGGAGCTATACTTTAACCAAAACCTTTATCCTTCCCTGAGCTTTGCTGTTGGTATAGAATCATAGAATCATTTAGGCTGGAAAAGACCTCTAAGACCACTGAGTCCAAACACTAATTTAGTACTGCCAAATCCACCACTAAACCAAGTCCCCCCTCACTGCTATGACTACATGTCTCTTGATCACCTTCAGGGACAGTGACTCATGTCCATGTTTATACCCAAAAATTACGATAACCATCCCAAAGCCCTAAAAACCCTTGTCAGGGATAAACCTGGCCTGCTGAACTGTTGTAAGAGAACACAGAGGGGCACTATACCTACAGCCTGGGCCCCCTCCCCTCACAGGATCTGGTGATTTTTTTTTTTTTTNTTTTTTTTTTTTTTTTTTAATGCTTACTTGTCTAGAAGAGTTCTCAGCCAAGTACAGAGAAGTATAAAGCAAAGAGAGAATTAGCCCTGTGGAAAGGGAATCTTTCCAGATTCTTACCAGAATCTTTACGGTGGTAAGAGAGCTGTTCCTTCCTGCTCACACGAAATGTGTAGCATCTAAGGAGGGAGGACAAGGTCTAAAAAAATCGAATTGAATAAAAACTTTTCTCCCATTTGCTTTCCACTGCCAGGAATCATTCTTGGATCAAATGTCCTAAGACATTGTTCTCACAAAAATTTAGATGTAGTGCAATACACTACCATCCAATGACTGAAGGTTACAGCATTCATATAGGCTATAAAAACATATATTGAAATAGAATCATAGAATGGTTTGGGTTCAAAGTGATTTTAAAAGTTTATTTAGCCCAACCTTTCTGCAATGAGCAGGGAGTTCAGTGACATGGGTGAGAATGAGGATCCACATTTTCCTTTTTCTGAGACAAGATATCCTGTTAAGAAATCCTTCAACTTCCCTTTCTGAAGCCATTTCACTACATTTAAAATACAGAAAAGAATATATGAGCCTGCAGAGTGAGAAGGATTTGAGACTCTTGTGGGTACTACGTTCTCCTGGGAAACCTGGATTTCAGTCAGTGCTCCCATGAATATTTACACAAAGAGAAAAAGCTCCTAGAAGCGAGATTAAAAGAGATTCCACTGAGAATGCCCTGTTTGGGAGCAAGCAGCAGAAAGGCACTTAGGCACTGCTCATTGCTGTCAAGAGCCTGCAGTACACTGGCTTCAGAGAGGAACCCAGCCAAAAATGTTCCCATGCTCTCCTCTTCTTTCCCTCATCCTCTAACACATTCAGGTATGGGGCAACGTTACTTTGAGACCACACCACTGTAAATCAGTCAATTAAATTATTACAGCACAAGAAGAACAACAGCAACACTCCAGTTGTAGCTGCATAATTGTTAAATGCTTACTGTGGTGATAAGTTACAGTATGCCAACACAGTTTATGGAGAGATGAGCATTTCAATTCATCTCTTAGATATCTGTTCAGGATTGAATGAATCCCGCTCTGGAAGAGCACGGATGTCTACACCGGCTATAAAAGGAGACAAAATAAAACTATTTAAACTAGACATTTGATATTTGTATTACTGAAGTATAGATGACTTCACCTCCTAGGAATTCATTAACGGCTACAGTACATGGCAGCTGAGAAAATGCTTCGAGTGTGCCAAGCTTGTTTTCAGGATGGTCCCTCTTCCTTCAGGTGCCTTTATCCTTTATGTATACAGCCCCAATCTTGCTTGTTATCAGTTTGCAATGAAAATTTTGGTAAATACAGTGTTTTGCAATATTGGTACACGACTGGAATACTGACTCTACCTCCTTTCTGGGTGGTAACAGCTATTGTAAACCATAACATAACCATGAACATATACTAATACTTGGTTTTCCACACATAAATCATATTGAATATAATTACCTATAAATGACTTCAACTATTCTTGCACTGTTCAGTCACTTAAAACAGTGGGAGCCCTCTGCAAGTCACTGTTGCTGCTTTTCTTTTTTTACTACCTTACATATTGTAGTCTTGACAGTAAATTTTATCAACTCCCTTCTCCTTTCTTCATTGTGATTGGACATGTGAAATAGCACAGGTGTTAGTAAAGGTTTCTGTGGGTCTCCACTGATAACTTTCTACTGCTGTAGAACAGCTCATTTAGTCCCACCCTCTTGTTTCACTGTCTTTCAGGTGGCAATTCACAAAGGGACTGTTCCTTCTTGCCATAGGGACAGCTTTGATTCCATACAAGTATTCTGCACAAGGCCTTTGTTAAACACATTTTGAAAATCCAAGCATAGTGTATATACTTGGATATAGCAAGCTGAATCACCCTTACCAACAGCACATCTGTGAAATTGCTTCTATGTTTTATAAACTCCAGACTTTCAGGGTGCCCGCGTGTGTTGTGGAGAGTGAATTTATGGCTAATTCATATATAATGCAGATTTATTCATTCACTAATACAACTTGACACTATTTTCTTTTTTTAATAAAAATGTCCCATAATATTTCTTACCTTTTAATAAAATAGAGATTATGTGTGTAATCTTGCCTTTTCCAAAGTCAAAATGGGCCTCATAAAAATTGGCATTTAGGTGTGGATTATACATTATGCTGGAGATAACAGATGAGGTTATCAGTTGTTTTACAATTACAAAAGAAATGTATCAATAAAAAACTAAGCAACATAAATTAAGCTTATTTTTGTCAATAACACCCAGCCATGATGAGTCCTTGTCTGCCCACCTGGTTATACCAATCTTTTAGGCAGCATGAAATTAACAACCTGCGTTCTACTTGTAAAATCATTTTATTGATAGGCTGTGCTTTAAAAGTTTTAAATTTATCTTTTGCTTCTATTTTTTTAAAGAGCTCTTCCAAAGGAGTCATATTTTAGCAGAAAAAATCTCTCATTTTACAGTATGACCTTAAGCAAAGCAGAGAGCAACATGTGCCTATTGTGCCATCTTCAGGCTATTTTTGGAATAAAGTTATCGTGGATTTTGCCGTCTTTCTAAAATAAAGGTGACAGATTTTTATATTTTTCCTTTATGAATGAAATCAATACTAATGACTTCAATTAGGGAAGGCTAATTGAAGGCTAAACAGAAAAAAAATTGTTTACCACAACATAAAACAGCTTCTTTTTCTTCATCATGACAAAAATTATCTCAGATCACTACTCTTAGTTAAACTTTCATTCTTTTTCCTAACATGATGAGGAGATTCTACTGCTGTATTTAGTAGAATTTATTTGGGGAAATTCACAGTACTGTTGTTCATATCTGAAGTAGATTAGTTACTTCATGGGACTTATGCTGCAACTTTTGTTTTTTGTTTTTTTATTCTTTGTTTTTACAGCACTGAGCACTGCGGAAAATGACATCACACCATACTCCTTTGGTGAATGACTTCAATTTTATCCTGACCTGACTCTTCAGTGGAATATTGTATAGAACAGAGCTGAAACTTGTTCTCTGTTGGTCTTGACTTGTGTTCACTCTTTAGTGGCTGTATCAACAAGTCTTGACAGAAGCAAATGCGATTTTGCAAAATGTATTTTTAAAGGCACCTTGACTAGAGCAGGCAGTTTTTCCTTCTCACACAGGAGCAAGGACTATGAATAACCTCTACCTTAAAATTTAGCACAGCTCTGGTGATTCTGAAGACATAGGATTGCCTGTTGTTCTCGTGCAAATTAGTGTGAATTAAGTTAACAGGCTCCGTATGAATGGGAGCTATGAATACAGCAGGATCTGTCCTAACTGTAGATTAGGGTGAGCCTTATCTGAACAGAGAGGAAATGCACAGAATCCAAATTAATTTTACTCTAACAAATTGATATTGTGAACGAACTACCACAAACCATCTGCATTTAACTGCTCTGACATTGCACTTGCTTGGCTCTCCCACGTGCCAATGTGAAACGCATCCTTTCTTGCCAGACAAGTTCTATTCCTCCTGAGGAGGGCACAGACTCTGAAAGCCTCATCCCTGCTCACTGAAAAAAAATGTTAATTTCTTAATAAAGACTGACAAAGCAAGAAACTTAGAAGGAACCACTAAATTGATAGTGGAATTATCACATGAGAACAAAATTATGGCATGACATGAATGTCACCTTTAGCAGCACAAGGAGATAAATAGAAAAAAAAAAAAAGGAAAAAAAAACCCAAAAACCCGACCGAAACCAGAATTACAGACTTACAGACTCCATTGTGGATCTCCTCAACAAGTGGTTTGTCTGCAAAGACCTGAGTGATTGTCTGAACTCACACCTGTCTCTTTAGGCTGCTGATTGCCTCACATTGCATTGGGAACAGTCATCCAGCTAAGTCATGTTTTGTCATCCTTTTACTACCAAATGACCCATAGTGCTTTAAAGTTTATAAAGATGAAAAGCTTATCACAACACAAAAATTCAGGTCTTCTGAACTGAATTCTACTAATACAATTGGTATTGCATTTCAAGCAGGATACATTTTCTTTCTCATGTCCAGCCTCTCATCCACAGCACCCCCAAGTTCTTTTCAGCAGGGCTGCCCTAAATCTCATCTCCCAGCCTGTTTTGATACCAGGGGTTGTCCCAGCCCAGGTGCAGCAGCTTGCATTTAGTCTTAAACCTCATGAGATTCCCATGGGCCCACTTCTGGAGCTTGTCCAGGTCCCTCTGGATGGCACTGTGTCCTCCTCAGGTGTGTCAACAGCACCACTCAACGTGGTGTCATCTGCAAATTTTCTGAGAGTGTACTTGATCCCTTGTCTATGTCATTAATGAAAATATTGACTAGAACTGGTCCCAGTACAGACTCCTGAGGGACAGCACTTGTCACTGACATTCACTGACATTTAAGCCATTGACTACAACCCCCTAGATGCAACCATCCAACCAATTCCATATCCACCTAACAGTCCTACCATGGGATCCATCTCTCTCCAATTTAGAGCACTTTACAGAAATCCAGATCAATGACAGCTGTAGCCCTTCCCTTGCCCAGTAATGAAGTCACTCAGTCATAGAAGACCACTTGGTTTGGTAGGCAGGACTTGCCCTTGGTGAAGCTGTGATGTCTCCATGCACCTTAGCAGAGCTTCTAGGAGGATCTGTTTACTGATTTCTCCAGACATAGAGGTGAGTCTGACAGGTTATTGATTCCCAGGGTCCTTCTTTTTACCTTTATAAAATAGGTAGATTTTTTCTCTTTTCCCAGTCACCTGGGACTTCACCTGACTTTTCACATGTCTTGAAGATTGCCTTAGCAACTACATCGGCCAACTCCCGCAGGACTCCGGGATGAATCTCATCAGGTCCCACAGACTTACGTATGTTCACATTCCTCAGGTGGTCACAAACCTGATCTTGACTTAGGAAGCACTTTGCTCCTCCAGGCCCCATCCTGCTGTCCATCCATTCAAGAGGTGTGGGAAGAGAGGTTGCCATTAAAACTGAGGCAAAAAAGGTTGTTGACTACCTCAACCTTCTCCTTATCCATTGTTACCAGTTAACCAGCATTATTTATCAGGAGGGGTACATCTTCTTTGGTGTTCCTTTTTGTTCCTGTTTCCTACTTACCTGTAGAAGCCCTTCTTATTCATCTGTGACACAAAATTCAGAGGAAAGGTGTTGGATATCACTACTCAAGAACTGTCTGGCCATTTGTTGGCAGGTGGTGAGCAACTGCACTCTGTCTCATTTGTTTTGTATAGTCCAAATATTATTATTACTATCACTACTACTACTACTATTATCCCTTTGTTTTCTGTCCTGTAAAGTGTCTTTATGTCAACCTATGAAATTTACAAACAATATCTCTAAAGTTGCTCACATTTTGTTGAAAGCAATTGACACTTCATTGGTCTTTACAGTCAACTTCCCCACAGAAAATACAGTATCTTCTTTAACTGTTTACCTTAAACTAAGTTTAATGAATCTCACTATTCACTAAACACATTAAATTATCTGATCATACATGGGCCATCATGTAATTCTCAGCTGTTAAAAAAAACCAGTTTTATTAAAAAGTTGTGTATTTTCTACACATTAAAGCAGTTTAGATATCCAAGATCTGATTATCTGCATTTATAATGGACATCTTCATCTGCATGATGGATGTAATCAGTAACAGCTAAAACCCCTCATCAAGTGTTATCTTAAAACAAGGAGTCCTCACTTTATTACCCATATTCATAACATTCATGAACTCCATAGATGAGAGCATAAAAATAGATGCCTGTATAACATATGCACAATAGTTGAGGCTGAGAGCAAAGATGGGAAAACATTTCTCATGCCTGAAAAGTGCATGAATGTGTGTAGGAGCATGTGTACATACACTGAGATTCTATTAATCAAAATATCCACACATTACTCACTGTCACCATTCACCAGCCACTGCTTTTTGATTTATTATACTGATTTGTTTTTTATAACTCTGAGAATGTTGACAGCTTATACACACTGATGCCAACGGAAATCCCACAGAATTTTCTTTCATATGTATTTCATCCAGGTCAAACATCGGAAAGTGCACACCCTATTGAAATAATTACTAGTTCTAAAACTAGTAAAATTTGCAATCTCCACTTCCTGCTGTCCTGTTGTCATACTTTCTCTGTGCATAGAAACAGACATACTTCATATAGATACATTATTTTCTGAACAGTAAGATAAAGGAAAATCTTGGAGGAATTTACACCCTAGAAAGCAAGAAAATAAAGTAGAAAAATGTATAGTAGATCACTGCTACAATACTTCCCCTAAACATCTCTTGAAAATTTAAAGGTTTGCCTATCAGAAGGTATGCTAGTAAAATCTTTTTAAATGGATGACCTTGAAGCTAGATACATGAATACTAAATGGTGAATGTGAAAGAATGGAACTTGGAGGTAAAAGATTAAATTCTTCTTTCCTTTTTTGTGGATCAAAACTATATTATTGAAAGATATCATTTAGTTGCAGTCTCACATTTCAAATTGTTAGTGAATCTTACTAAACTTTTTTTCTTTTAAATTAATTAAAACATAAATTAAAACATTAATCTTACTAAACGGTTTTTTTTTTTCTTTTTCTTACATTAGGCTTTTGTGGTTATCAAATGAATATTGCATCAAATATGTAGTTACATTTGTTATATTGTATTATAGTTCTTTCCAATACAAATTTATTTTTATCTAAATACAATGAAATTCTTGTACAGAACTATTATTTCCAACAGCTTTGAAAAATGTTGTCAATATTAATGGTAGCCATGATAGCATCTGTGGTAGAAGTGCATCTTATACACAAAATAATGATTAAATATTATGAAGGCTTTGCAAGAGTAAGTATAGGGCAGAACATAGAAGTGTATATTAACACCAAACTTGAAATTATCAAAATATCTCTACAATGCAATAAGATCAATCAGACAATTTACTTATTTCTCAGAGATAATTTTTTCTTATATTTGCAATATATTTGAGGAAAAAAAATTACTCACAATTCTGTTTTCCAAATATATGTTTATCCAAGTTTGTAATCTGCTGATGATGTCCACTTCAGACACATAAAGACAGCAGTAAAGTCATACCCGTCTTTTGAGAATTGGAAATCATAAATTGGAATCAATATTCTGTCGATGAAAACAATCCCTGGGAAAAAAAAAAAAAAATCCTTATCTGGGCTTTGTATTCAGGGCTGAAAATAAAAACCTTTGTGAAGCAAAACCAAAGAATAAAGACTCTGAGAGAAAAGCGGATTTTCTGGTGTGTCTAACCTAGTGAAGTAACAAGATCCCATGTAAGAGGCCATGAATTGATACTACTCTGACCTGTAGAATTTCATCTGCCTTTTGTGTTCAGCAGCTGCAAGGCAATAGAGCCTTCATACCCTGATTTTTGTTCTCATCTGCAACACCAACTCTTTTATAAGAGAACTTAGTTTGGAAATCAGTTTTGTCAGTTTAAAAGAATAAGTTTTGCAGCATCTCTTAGAAGGCTGTGATCAGGCATAATTTCTATTAAGAACAAACTGACTGAAAACATTCCACTATGCATGATTACAATTTGGCAATTACTTTAATGGTATGTAACTATTTTTACTTATCTCATATGTTGTTTTACGAGAAGAGGTTAGTAATTTTCCTTACGTTATCATTCTGAGTTCTTGAATTCTTAGACAAGAGTCTAAAAGCTGATAACCTTAGAGACTAGCCCTGAAAACACACAGTACCTCAAATCATATTTACAATCTCAGTACACGACAGCTGCTTAAAAACACTTAAATCCGAACAAATGAAAGCTCATCTGAGCAATTGAACAACTTAAAATGTGCCTTTTCTCCTCAGCTACACAGCATAGAGAACCCAAGTTAACCCAGTTAGAGTAAAGTCATTACATTCTCAATAGTAAGGCCCCTAGCACAGGAAATAATTTCTGACAAGTGACGATTTGAAAGAATACAGTTTTCACACAGCATGTTACATATTCCATGTTCTGCCAATTATTCATTTGCTTCTGTGTGTCTTTTCAGGAATTAAAAAAAAAAATCTAAAGAGCTCTCTTAAAAAAAATCTCATCATATTCAGCAAATCATTTCTTTGAAAGGATTTCTCTGAACATCCTGCCAAAATAATTGCAGTTCATTTCAGTCCAGCATTACAAAAAAGAATTTCACAAGGACATGTTTCCCTATTGATTATAACATTTATTTTATAGGTCTACTCTGACTGAGCTGATTGCTGAGCCTCATGTATTGTCCTCTGCACTGCAGTTCTCCCAGGCAAGGTCAAGGTTATGGTCATATCCTGATCAGCTTTCCTGTATATGAGGATTAATGAGTTCTTACCACAAGAGTCTTGAACAAAGAAAGTCCCTCCAGCTTTACTAGGGGCTCAGTTCTTGTTCCTTTCTTGTACTTCCATAAAGGATGCATGTCTGAAAGAGTCAAAGACAGATAGATGTTGGTGTGGTCAGGATTTTTTGCCATTCTCCCCCATAAAGACAAGGAGTTCTCAAATTGTGGAACAAGGCAGTGCAAAGAGGGAAGGGCAGTCATCTAATTTCCAGAGATGTGGTTATTCTACACCCACACATACACCTTGTGTTTTTGTCACTACTGGAGTTGCAGCATCCATCACACGTGTGAAGAGCTGTGTCCATTGCCATAGGACACAGCACCCACATTGCAAGTGGAGCATGCCTGATGGCACCTCAGTGTGCCACTTCAGCCTTAGTTCTGGCACTCAGGAACCTCCTGCCAGTGTACCAGAGTAGCCCTTTGGGGGATTCCTTTCAGCAAATTATACTGAGATGTTTACTTTTCCTTAGGTTTTTCATCTATCACAATTTCCAGTTTTAAACATGGAATTCATAACTCTCAGGTAAAATTAATCTATTACTTGCCATAGTTGCATAGTTGATGGTGTAGTTAGTTAGACAATTTGAGTATAAAAGACCTTTTTAGTGTTTTTTATCCTCCTGGCTCCCATGAAAGGGCAACCTGATAAATTACAACAGAGGCTGCTGAAATATTTCTTTTCAGAGGAGTAGAAAAATATGAACTTTTCAAAAAAGCCAGAAACCACACTCGAATCCTGTGCATCATTAAAGTCACACCTAAGCTCCTGCCTTATAACTGACCTAGAAATAAGTGTGTACTCATTTTGGAAGGCTCAGTTTCAAAGACATACAGATGGAAAGATGTTGTCTGCACTTGCATGTGTGGACAGTCAGCAACACAAAACAATTTGGTTTTCTACATTTTCTCCTCCATATTAAGGGTCTTGTTCATTTTGCATTTATCCAGAGACAAGACAGAAATTAAAAGACAGAAACTAAAAGAATTGTACTGCCCATGCTTGTACTCAAAGAAAGACATTTTGTTAAACAATCAGTGGCCAAATCATAAACTCTTCTACATAGTGCAGGTAAAGGCTCTTTCTTTCAAGAGTTTACAATGTTTTACAATAAGATTGATAAGGTGTAAAGTTCATGTGTAGGTTTCCCACCTGAGATGAAATAAAATTTTATCAATTGTAGAGTTATTTCATCATCTTGATTTTTAATGTATGCATAAACCTTTTTTATTACATTCTATAATTTAATAAGTAGTTCTATGTTTGCACTGCCTTTAAGTATATATTAAATATTTTATAAATGCAGTCAAATACACTTTTTAAATGGCAGAGCAGCCAAATTACTGCAATAATCTCATCTGCTGATTGATTTGGATCCCAAGCTGCTTTTATTGCAAGAGAATGAAATACCATTAGATCTAGGAATATATTTTCTCTAGCAATGTTTTGTTATAGCTGATGAAAGACATGAATTGGGATATTTTTCTTAACTTCAAAAATGTCACTTTTCCTAACAAAAACACCATAAGAACTCCCAATTAATTTTTCCAAATATAGTCAGTGTATTACAAGGTAGTTCTATCCGTGTATAAGCAATGATGATAGTAACCAGTGGGGAAGGTCATTAGGAAGCCTTCCTGGGAATACTTACCAGCTAGATATCCAACATTTTGGGGTTTGGAGCCAGGATAACAAGGCTGATAGGATAGTAGACCATGGACTATAGATTATTTACTCAGCATGGGAGTGCTAGCCTCAGCAAATAGTAGGAAAGGGAAAAGAGTTTGAGTCCCAGTTAAAACATAGTTTGAAAAGTAGGCCAAAAGATGAATCTAACAAAAAAGCAGAACATGCTGCTGGGTGTATGGTGAAAGCTTTTAAGAGGGTACAGTTATGAGATCTAAGGTCTTTTGAAAAGCAAAAGGTACCAAACATTGTTCCACATATTTATTTCACCACTTGAGCAGCTCAGAGGCACCTAATGTACATTCTTCCACAAAGGCAACATTCTTCACAAACTTCACAATCAAGAGTCAAGGCACTTTCTCACTGCAGTTAGAAACACAAGGTTATGAACTCAATAACAGCCAACAATCAAGAACTCAGGATTCTAAATTAGGAAATATGATGAAAAAGAAGAGAGAAAACATTGGTTTCCAAGAAATAAGGAAAGAAAATACTTTGCTTCTAGGTGTCATCTTTACGAGCATAAAGGATGCCCAGACTATTCATTTCTAATAAGCAAATGATAACTTTGGTAATATTCTGTGGTGTTCTCTTCTTGAATACCTAATACAAGGCTAAATGAGTTTAATGGAATTCAGAAAATAACTTTAGAACATCCAAAATCTGAGACAGATTTTAAATTATTAAGATATTAATGATCAACTTCTTGTTCCAATTTTACAATCTGAAAGATATTTTCAACCTTTTCTTTATAATGTGGCTAATTAAACCCAGCTGATAGTGATCTTTTTTGAAATAGTAGATCTGTCATTTCACATACTTTGGATCTTTTATTGATTCTGAGCTGATGTTTATAAAAGACTTTGAGACAGGAAGAAATTGACTGAGGCTGGAAGAAGCAGTGAAACTATCTATGCACAAAGCAAAATGGACCGTATTTTAGTCAATCTGCTGTTGGCCTACCGATGAAAATTACTACATAAAAGGTAGGTATTAGAATTATTACACAGAATTGTCAAGCACAAGAAGTAAACCAATCAAAAAAGTAGAGCTTTATTTCATTACCTTTTTTCATTTATAATAGCTTTAATTGTTACTTATAATTACATTCAGAAAGAATTTTTTAGACAGCACTGTTATTTTCAAGTGGATTATGTCCCTTTAAATAAATCCCATTGTGTGTCTAAACCAAACACACGACTGAGATCTGAAGCAGGTATTAAAAAAACCATGAAACCATGAGCATTACAGATTCTGTTTTCGTGAACATTTCAGTCATGACCCCAGTGTGGAATTTTCTTGACAGAGATGTAAAAGACAAAGATTTTCACTAACTCATTGCTGTATTATGCAATATATTTACATGCTATATTTACCTAGATTCTTCTAATTTCACATTTCTAAAAGTCAAAAATGTTCCTCTGATACAACAGAATGTTCACTTTATTAACTAAATGGATCAGAAAAAAAATCATATGTATATATATGTACATATATGTGGGTACACAACAATATTAAGCAGAAACAATGAGGCAAAGATCAAAATAAAAGTGGGACTTGTATTCCTGAGACTTTTTATAGAAATAATTATGCCTGCCCAAACTAAATAAATGAAGATTTTATGCTAGAATATCTTTCAGCAATAATTTAAATACAAGTGACTGAAACAAAAAGGGAAAGCAAACTAAAATGGTAATACAAAAGAAATCAAAGCTATCCCACTGCAGTCAGAAATAAGATGGGCAGATCCAGGCTGCATATTTTAAAGCACAGAACTGTCTGTGAGCTCCATTGGGGGTATAAAGTCATGCTATCTTTATGGTCTTATATCATACAACATTGCTTTCATCTGTCATCAGAAAATAAATTAGAAATGTTTTTCCTTTTCACCACACTTTCTCATCTTTTTGTATAAAGCTGTGATTTCCCTTTGAATTGAGGCACACCTTTTCCTTGTTTAAATACTTGCTTCTGCTTGGCTACTGCTCCCAGTGTGAAATATTTTTCCCTGTGTGGTCTCTGATTTCCTAACACAGCATTCAAGCTAGAAATATTGTTGATGACTGGGTAAATCCACCTCACAGGAGATACATTATGATTGTATCTTCTTAATATATTTGACTACAGTTCTTGGCAAATTAATCTAACCAAAAAGGATGGTAGAAGATGCCAAGGAAACTTCCTTATGCACTACTCTAAACATCCCCAAAAGTGGAAGAAGTGGCTCTGGGAGAAAAGCTAAAACAACCAATCATTCAACTTAACTGCAACACAGACAAACCCACACCTAAACAATTCATAAATTATTAGGAAATTAATTACATAATTTACCTATCTCTCCAATCTTCACTTACTCTAGTAATGGTTAATCCAGCACTGAAGTGCTGACCCTTTCATTCATAGCAGTAATTGTGTTTAATTCCCCTTTGTTGCCTGTTGATGTGAAGGTTTAGTTGCCATTCCTTTAATTGTTCCCCAGTGAGCAATGTCCTGTGTCTCCTCCACAAAATGCTGCGAATCAGTTCAGCTGAAGCATGAAATCACTGTGTACCAGGTACTCTTAATTAATGCTATGGCTGTGGATGCTCTTAATCCACTGAAACAGTGCATTGCTGCAAGGTACAAAAAACCAGCTCCCTACTAATCTCCCTGTATAGACTGTTCTAATTACACCATACTTCTTTGTTGTAGAGAGAAATGTGTTTCCCCTTGTGTATGCTGAAGTATATAAATATAAAAACTTCGTGTGAATCATGTGCAAAACTGGTTTTGCAACTGGATTTAATCACATTGATGCAGCAGAATGGGCGTTCAGAATACGGCATGAATATTAGGAAAGCATTTGACTTGAAAGAAAAAGCCATCATTAGGCATTTGAAAAAGGAATAAGGCAACAAGAGAAAAGCACGTGGAAATGTTAAAATTTCAGAACAAAATCCTAGATAATATTGACAAAGATCTGCCATTTCTAAACAGAAAATCTGATGCTGAAAAAAAGATATATATTTCAATATGAGTTATAGAAGCCATGATGGGAGCTTCTTTTTAAAATTGAATGCCATTTGAATGCATCTTTGAGCAGTTCATACTTACTTACTAAAAGTGAGCACAGACCTAGTGGCAATAACACAAAAGACACAAACTGAAAATTCCTGAGAGTGAGACAGTGCCTCAAAGCTGGATGTCCAGACAGCATGATTCATGACACAAAGTTTAGCTCTGACATACCTCAAGCCAGGAACTCACTTTAATTTGTGACATTGATTGCAATCAGTGAAGTGGCTACTGTACATAATAGCTGCTCTTCTGTGCAGTGTATTTTGTGCTGTACTTGGCTGATGCAAGTGAATTTATAAACTGCTAGGTACTAAGCCCGAAAAGGGAGGCAGTCTTACAACCCTTATTCACTGAAGCAAGATTTTACTTTTCTTCCTTTGTTTGGGCCCATTTGTAAGACCTATTTGAACACTTCACTCTTCTCTCGGACCAGAGTGTACCGAACTTTAACTAGCTTGCAGACATATAACGTATTATGGAGCTGATGCAAAGAGCAATGAATAAATGGAAGAAAGCCTACTGAACCAAGGTTCTGGGGAATCAAGCAAAAAATCAGGCAGCACAATCTGTAAAGGTCTATTTTAGGTTTCTGAGTCTCCATGTTACCAGGAATAATGAAAGAAGGGATATGGGTTTTTTCTTCACTTTACTTTCTTTACTTTTATTCTTTTCTCTGAGTGTAAGTTCGTCTGTTACGCTTGGGGTTTGACAGGCATACAGCTATATATAAAACATAATAGACCAATGCACCTGATACACCAAATCAGACTCTTAACATTAATAGTAACGAAGTAGAAATTATGATAGAATTACAATCAGCCTGTCTAACAGGGAGAAAATTTAAAAATTACAAGACGCTCTCAGAACGGCATACACAGCCTTGCAGTTTGTTTTTAAAAATACAGATTTTTACCTATCAGACTGGAAAAGAGGTTTCCTAAGTGCATAAATTATAAGGTCAGAATGGACTACAATCACTATCTAGTTACCTCAGGCTCCTTTATTTGCACAAGCCATAGAGTTTCACCAACTCCTACATCATGACAGAACTCATTGATCTAAGGTATATGCTACATTTAACATCAACAAAAAAGTAATTACTTGGGCCATTGTTCTTAAAATAATTTCTTCCAGTACTACTATCAGGAATATTAATAGGTAGACTCTTTTCCAATACTGCCTCAGAGAATCTGCAGAGAATCCACCTACCACCAGCTGAATTGAATATGGTGACTTTTTGGTTTATGTAGCCCACGACAGACTGGCACAGCAACCTCAATCTATACAGACAACAAAGTTCTGCAGAACTGTAGTATCTATACCCCATTTTTTTTATGTGAGAAGGGAAAAAGACCTCTTGAAATCACAAAATTAAGTTACAAAACCTGAGCAGAATGGATGAAGGACTGCTTAGGGCAGCCATTGATGGTCCAGCTTGCTCAGTATCAGATCTGAACTTTCCAATTTCTTCAGGCATCAGCTAGAGCCAAAGCATGGTTGCTTTTGAGTCTCATTTCATCCTAGCTCTCACCACCTCAAAGGCAGCTCCGTGTGCACAGTGGCTTGCTCCATCATAGCTGCTCTTGCCATGGCTTGGCTGGGTGAATGCAGCCTCCCTGCTGCAGGTTTTGTTCTGCACTGCGGGGTTTTGACAGCAGAGTGTCTTCAAAGGCCTATTCAGAGTTGAAATCCTAGGTATCAGGATCTCAAAGTATGCACCTCAGAAGCTGAGTCCTAATACGTGAAGCTTTCAGGTAACTGCAGCTCTCTCCAGCTGCTGGCAGGGGATGAGAAATCACACAATATGAATCCCTCCCAAGTCCTGGGCCTTACTCTAGATTCAGCAATTTCAGGAGAAAAGGGGATGGAGACACAGTCAGCCCTCACTGTGGAGCACCTCATCAGGCTCTTCTTGTTTGCATACTTTTGCTTTTTACTTTGTCCCATCTCTCTTCTCTTCTCTTCTCTTCTCTTCTCTTCTCTTCTCTTCTCTTCTCTTCTCTTCTCTTCTCTTCTCTTCTCTTCTCTTCTCTTCTCTTCTCTTCTCTCTTCTCTCTTCTCTCTTCTCTCTTCTCTCTTCTCTCTTCTCTCTTCTCTCTTCTCTCTTCTCTCTTCTCTCTTCTCTCTCTTCTCTTCTCTCTTCTCTTCTCTCTTCTTCTCTTCTCTTTTCTCTTCTCTTCTCTTCTCTTCCAATAATCAGCAGCCAAAATTATATCGCCTTAACACATAGTAGTGTATTTGACATATCTGTCAAATACAGTTCCTTCAGTAGTGACTTTCTTCCTGTGGCCATCCCTTTCCTGAAGTATATTTTGGTCTCACAGATGGAGGTGAGCACAGGGAGAGCCAGAGCACCAGCCTATGCTGCCTTCAGGCCCCGAGATGAAAGATGACCTGACAGAGCTTTGTCACACCTAACATTTGTGACTTCACTAGGTAAGTACCTCTTGTACTTAAGAGCTCCATCTTGCCTATGAAATCTGTGGGGTTTTGTGACAAGGTGTTAAAACTAAAACTAGTGGTAGAGTGTTTAAATTATCCCCAAGGACTTTAGCATTGTAGAGTCTGAAGGGAAAATAAACAAACAAACCAAAAACAAAACAAAACTTTCAAACTTCAAAATTAAAAGCGTGGAAAGAAAGAAGAGAAAGTCTATGAGATGAAATAATAGAACCTACAAAAAGAAGAAACTTTGTCTTCCATTTGCAACAAAGGTGAAAAAAAGTGCCATTCAAGAGAGGAAAACAGAAGTGCTCTCACAAAGTCCTCAAGAATGGGATTACTATGGCTGTTCAGTTCAACATGAGGTTTATTTGGAAATTTTCTTTTAGCAGCACTAGAAAGTACAAGAGTTGCCTTCTGAATACATGTGTTGTAATTACCAACAAGAAAGTTCATCTCTCTTAAGGTGAAGTGTAACAGCCACTTCATAAAATCCACTCCTTTCTGTGTGAATACACTGATGCCCTGAATCTGCAAAGTGACTGATTCAGTAACTGCAAATATAGCACAACTTTTTTAAAGTTCAGAAATACCTTTGTCCTTTTTTCAAAACTACTAACTACCTTTTCATCCTTTCCTAAGTAAAAAACAACCTACTATGTAAAAAAACTCCATACTTATTTTAGGTGTTATCATCCCATAATTTTCCACTAAAGAAAATTTTTGCAATGTCCTATGACATATGTAAGAAAGTCTGTACTTGAAAATACATAAATACAAAAAATATTAGTTTTATACAGCACCCCATCAAAGCACACGTACCTATGAAAATTTATTACATAGTCATTATGCTCAACTGGTGTTAATTTAGATACCCTTGAAAAAGTGTTATTAACCAGGAATAATAATGATCTGAAACCAAGGTATTGGCAATGAAACATTACCAATGTATTTGGGGTTTTGTGATGGAACTTGGAAAGAGTCTGGTAATAGTAACATTTAAGACCAGCATTTGGGTATACTCAGAATTAAGAGTAACACGTAACACTTAACATACCCAGGCTCATTATTCAATAGGACAGTTCAAGAAGCATGGCAGCCAACTCATGTAAAGGAGAACTGCCAGGGCATCAGTTTTTTATGATGTACCATAGTCCATTATTCTCCCCAAAGAAGTCTTATATGTTAATTTTTTTTTCAGAATACAATAACTTAAAATGTATTCATAGATACATTTATACAAAAATTTAGAATTTACAAGTCATTTAACTTTTATTGTAAATATAGTTGTTCTCAACAAACTGCTGCTATCAGCTGTCTTCTCAGCTAATAGATGTTTATTCTATGTTACAGTTCCTCATTAAAAGCAGAGCAGAGATTCACAATGTATTTTGTAAACTTAACATGAGAATTGGGGAGGATTTTTCAGAAATACCTTCAGAAATTATCCTAGGTACTTCAGTTTTCCAGATATTCAGGGTAGACATTCTTTTTAAAGTCTTGTTAGACAGGCATTTCAGACTCCAGTGTTATTAATCACTTGGGGGAAACCTCAGCCCTGCTGTTTTTGTTTCAGGTCTGTTGAGGGATCTGGCATAACTGTACATTAGGGATTTTTAAAGTGTGTACATGAATCACTGGCAAGCAAAGAAGGTACAATAGGGAAAAGTAATGTGGGGCTTGTATTAAAATCCAATTACATTAAATCAATATATTTCACTGCTGATGAGCACCAGTTCTATTTCCTATCCTGTAAACTGGGTATTGGGTTGTCAGAGTCTGAAGCATAACTCATTGAATTTGAGCTGCTTTTCCAGAGAAATAATCAACCAGCTGGTTTCATTGTGTCTGTACCTCTGCAGAGTTGCCAGGGAAACAGATAGTTTCAAGAGGAAGAGAGTCCGTTTCCTCCACAGATGTTCTGCACTTATGAGACCTATGAACTAAACATCTCTCTTTATTGTTGAGGGAGTTTATCTCATCTTTCACTGAGGTCTTCTCTATTTGCTCTTGAGAACAAGGCACCAGCAGCCCATCCATCCAAACAGGATTATACAGGTTGAGGAGCTCTGCAGTTTGAGGAGATGGGCAGGTTCCCAGAGGACAGCAGCATTCTCTGCCCTTTAGAGCACCACAGTGAGTAAAGAGGACACCGTCCTCTCCAGCCCCTAACCCAGAAGGAACTGTTGTGTCCACCAGTAACACGCCAATTGGGAAAAGGCACCAATGGCGTTCCAAAACCAGACTTTGAACCACAGAGAGGAGGTCAACTCCCAGCTCCCTTTGCTACATTATTTTTCTTTGCTATGTCATACAGTAAAAAAGAAGAAAAAAAAAAATTGTGCTGGAAGCCAACCCTGCAGAACAAGGAACAAAAGTAGATTTGTTATCAGCAGACCCCTGACAACACATGGTCTAAAAAGGCTCAGCTGTGTTATCAACCATCAGAGCTTACATGGGATAATCCCCTTCATCGCATTCCACATGCCTATCATGTGATATAAAATAATACTAAAAATATTAAAAATAGTAAAGAAGACAATAGAGCCCTGTACACATGAATGGTGTACTAATAAAGAAAAAAGAAGTGAGGTGAGGAAAAAAGGAAAATTGATAAATCTTTTCTAATTAGCCTGTTTCTTTTACACTGAATTCAGGGAAATTATTTCCTTTACATAATGATAAAATATTTCTACAAACTCTGTGAAAGCTGACAGCAGAAACTTTGCAAACACTTCCTACTTCTACAGAAGCAAACTGCTACATTGGAATAAGTCCAGAGGATATGTGATATGTGCAAAAGAATTGCATAGTTCTCAAAAATTGGAACTATGGATGTACCAATGAGAAGGGAATATTTAGGTAGTGGATTAATTCAAAATTTGACAAAAGACAGAAGTATTATGTGGTTAATTACCAGTTTAAATTAACGCAAATAAAGCAAGGAGCAATTGTACATAATGCTGGAGAACAAAATCTGATTTTTTTACCCAAGTTCAATATCAAGATGAAGGAAAATATATGAACAGAGCTACAATAATTTGATCTAAGATGGTAGTCCTACTTTTTTCCCGCTGATGGATGCAAATTGAGATCTGAAATGAGTAATTCAAGTGAACAATGCTGCAAGAGAGAAAAAGGATTATATCTGTATGCAAAATCATGGCCTGAAATTCCGTTTTGAAAAAGGAAGACAATAGACAAGTAAAAAGATAGGGCAATATAACAGATCTGGTTTTAAAACATGTACAAAATTTTAAAAACATGGGTTGTTAAAAAGGAAAATCCCTACTGGCAATTAAGATGTCAAGTAACTACCCAGTTCCTGAAGTGGACAACATTAAACAGAAGGCAAAATCCAGGAAAACTAACTAGGATAAAATAACCAAGAAAGAAGAAATTTGGGAGAATTTTGAAAAATCTTGTATTTTGAAAAGCAGAGACATGCTTAAGTGTGTAGAGCAAAGGTGGAGGAGGAGCTAAACAACAGCAATCATAAACAATTTATATTTGAAAGTAGGACTGTGGACCTATAGGTGGACATAGACTATAGCTAATCAGAATAAATCGTGGAGGTACACAGAAAACACAAGGACAAGCGGATGGGATAGAGCCATAGGGTACAGTGGGGAGCTACAGTGGGGAGAACTGAGAATGGAATATAAATTTATGCCCAAACACTATGTGGCCTCTCCCGCACAATAAATGAACTTTTAGAGAAAACTAAACTGATGAGCAAGCAAGCACAAAAATTACTGAGCATCAAAAAAAAATCCTAAAGAAGGATTAAAGAATTAAGTTTGCTACAGGAGGATTATAGAATAAAGTCTGCAAACGAGGCTCAAGGAAAAAATCAGAAGACAAGAATGAAAGTTAAATTGCAGAAGAGGTTAAAACATACAGTACAAGATTTTCTAGAAATTGAAGAAGGCATTACTAATTGTAATTGTAACAAACTACAAGTGTTTATCCAGTCCAAATTCTCGCTGTCATTAACACATGTTGAAATCAATGAGATCAATGGGTTCAGCTGAAGCATTTGAGTTACTCTTATTCTCCTATAAAAGATAAAAGATGTCTTAAACTGTGAGCTAGATGACTGTTGTAAAGCCTGAAAGCAATAGCACATGAAGAAATAAAATGCTTTCTTTTACAATGTGCTTATTTTGTGTATTTGTCAGCACTTGAGAATTATCCACATCACTGGCTTGCTGAGAGTTTTCCTCCTTCATCTCTGCAAAACAAAAGTGTATGCCAATAAAAGCAATAGCAAAGGTGGAACTGAGAAGGCAGCAGTGAATTCATACAATACAGAAGAGTAAAAATTTATGTTAAGAAAAGTTTGGCACGCTGCATACACTGGTTCCACTCAAAGGTAAGCTCAGCAGAAGAATGAAAGAGCTGCTGTGGTGTAAGACTGCAACAGCCCAGCATGTGAACCCTGAAGTATTACCTGTCCTGAACAGTCAAAAAGTAAGATAATAAATACCACCAAAATGGTGCTAAAACCAGAAAATGTTTGAAATGTGGCAGAAAGAAAGAACCACACTTGTACTCTATTTCTAACAGACTTTTTGTGCCTACCTCTAATAATTTTGGTAAAACTTGGACATACCACTGAGTCTTTCAAGAGACAGAAAAGACCCCTGCCTTGCTGGAAGAATTTCGGGGCCCCCATCTCTCAGCCACTTCATAGTAACTCATTTTTTTCTTCATTTTGGCACAAAACCTTCAGCTCTTGAGTTTGCAAGAACAAAAACCATCTCAGCTTTTTTATCCTGTGGCTCTTTAGACTTAAAGCTATCTGTTTAATATGTTGTGAGTTTTGTTCATATTTAAGGATAGGACATAGTAGGATAATTTAAACAGTGATTTAGAAGTGAAACATTCATGTAGAAAGGTTGAGAGATATAAAGCTCAAGAAAAGACAGCACCCATAAAATTTTGACCAGAGTTATGCTGCAGAAGGGGAAAACTTATAAAGTCATAGCATACAGCTTAATAGAATTTAAATTATTCTATAACCCCCAAAGCAGGGAATCAAATCTAAAATGGAGAAAATAGATCCAGCACTAGGAAAGTAATAGATAATAAGATCATATTTGGAATAATGGGCATCATTGTGGTCACCGTATTATGGAAGTGTTGAAACCTCATTGGCTGACATCTGATATGATGCAGTTTTGGATGTCGCTCTGTTTTTTCCATTATTAATTTTGTGCTAGAGGGCAAATGCCAGCAGTGCTCATTTTAGTTTTTACCTCCTGCTGCAACTTCAACTGTCAGAGAGACAGCAGGAGTCAAAAATGAAAGGAGCCACCTTATAGAAATGCTGTGCCACTATGTCATTTTTAAACTGACAGCTTTTTACAGTCCAATTTCTCAGGGAAAGAAAAAAAGGACTTTCATTTTCACCTCCCACTGCTGCTTTGACAGAGAAAGACATTTACCCAGGTTTGAATGCTGGTGGGAGGCAAAAATGTAAAACTGCGTTAGAGTGTTTGTAAGTGGGCTTTGAGTACCCTGTAGAAGGATAAGCTGATTTGGGACAAGTTGAACTCTAACCTTTGCTTACCAGGTGGCAAAAGAGAAAAATGTGTCCATCTGCCCTTAATGCAATAGATGGAGAATATTCTGAAGGTTGTAAGTGAATACAGAAGAGCCAGAGGCATCTAAGGATTTCAGTTCACCTGAAAACATACAAATGGCTACTTTATTAGTTTTTGGCCTTCAAGAAATTGACAATTGAGAGAACTCTTCAATGAGAACAATTGTTGAGGAACGTAGAGATGCTTAAAGGATGAATTTAGGAGAAAAGTGTTGTCCTTACTTTAGTAGTATATAGTAAGGTAAATCATTTCCAATCAAAGGACTCAGAGAAAGAAGATATTAAATGAATGCTGAAGAACCACTCAAAGTAACTCTTTTTCAGTTTTTAACAGGTACAAACACAAAGTTTTTATGATGGTGAAAGCAAAGTAATAGGGAACAGTAATGTTAAAGGGCATCTACTAGAGGGATCCCTCTAACATTCTAATCTATCTAGCTTCTGTAACATACTGTATTTAGAAAACTCAGAATCCAATATAACAATACAATTTAGTAGAGAATATAGAAGTAGAAAAAACATCTCCTACTTGCTACTGGATTTAGCTTTTCATGTTCAAAGTATCTGGTACATACTCTTCTGAGGTCAGAGTTAAAATTAATTGCAAGTGACAATGGTATTTGGGATAAAGAAATTACTCTCCTATAATTTAAAACTGTCTGCTGTTAATCTTGCATTCCTTGTTTTGGGTCTCTGTACAATGTGCATGACCTTGTCAGGCTTAAAAGGACGCATTTGAGTAGAACATGCAAAATGTTTGGCTCTCAAGGACAAGAGCACCAAGTATCTCCAAATGCATTGTTTATTCGCACTAGCTAGAAAAGCAACAAAGTTGTGGTAGCTGGAAAACATAGATTTCCAAGAAAAATAGCATCTACATAGATGGGGTATGCACTTACCTTTAAAAGTATAAAAAGTGCATGTTAAACACACAAGTTTTACCTGGGGTTTTCTAAGGCAAGTCTGGAAATCTAAGTCCTGTACACATAATTTATTGTACAAATATCTCAATTTGTAATTAATACCTGACTCCACACATTGTTTCAAATCCATGGAACAGCAAAATTGCATTCTGAATTCTGAATGTTAGACATTTTATCTTCTGTTTTGAACCAGCACAGAGAACATATGCCATCATATTTGAAATACCAGAGAACATCTTTTGATGTAGGTGGAGCTTATTTTGTAGTTGTGACTAAAAAATTGGCTTCTTTTCTCTTCTTTCTTGGCTAGCCAATGCTCCAGAGAAATAAGAGAGGCAGATAGCTGGAGTGGAGGCAGAGCTAGAATGGGACAAGGTTTTGAGGACATGGGGAGGAAAAAAGTACTCAGGATAAATCGAGCAATTGTCTCAGAGACATGAATCTCAGAAACAGAGTCAAAAAGACCAGGTATGTTCAGAGGTAATTGTGTGGAATAACAGAGATCGATTTATCCTAAATAATAACCTTAGGAAGGAGAAGGTTTTTACCATTGATAGCAAAAGCAAGGAGGGCTGCAGTGAAATTGCACAAAGAAGGTTTGGGGTTTGGGTTTTTCTTTTCCTCTCATGTGTCTAATCCAGTTTCTATCTGAATTCAGAGCATCTCATTACACCTTGCTGCCGTCCCCACTTACAGTACAATTGGTTTATTTTTCCAACACTTTCCAGTGGTGCATTTATTCCTGCGTCAGTTCTGGACACCAGCTTCAGAAAGTGCCACACCTATGAAGTATCTGCACACCCAATGGTTCAGAGGAGGGCCCAGTGGAACTTCTGTTTTTCAAGAAAATCCCACCAAGCACTAAAATAATAAGGCATTTCTGAAAATTTCTAGTATATACCTTTTTTTGTTCTAAAGTATTAAACACTCTGGTTCTTTACCAGACTGACAAAGCCACAGGTCAAGTCAAATTGAGTTGAGGGACGTGATCCCACCCCTTACTCAGCCCTACTGAGGCCACATCTGGAACATTGTATCCAGTTCTGGCCTCCTCAGGTGCAAGAGAGACACGGAGCTCCTGGAGCACATCCTGCTGAGGGCAACAAAGATGATTAGTGGACTGGATTATTTCTCTTACAGGGAAAGGCTGGACCTCTTCAGCCTAATGAAGAAATGACTGAGACTTCATCAATGTCTGTTGGTATCTGAAAGGGAGGATGCCAAGAGGATGGAGCCAGGCTCTGCTCAGTGGTGCCAACCGCTACAACATGAGGCAGACACTGATGCAAAGGAAGTTCCACCTGAACAGGAGGAAGAACTTCTCTATCCTGTAAGCGACCAGAATGGATTGTGACTGGAACAGATTGTCCAGAGAGGTTGTGGAGTCTCTCTCACTGGCAATATTCAAGAACCATCTGGACACAGTCCTGTGCAATGTGCTCTAGTATGATCCTGCTTGAGCAGGAAGGTGGAACCTGATGACTCCCTGTGGTCCCTTCCAATCTGACCCACTCTGTGACTCTGTGATATGTGGGGTGTATACTGTGACTAAAGGGATGGGATTAGAAGAGGAGAAAAAAAAAATAAAATAAAATAAAAAAAAATCCTAAAACAATATTGGTTTTGACTTTGCATAGATACCTTCTGATAAGAATTTTAATACAAACTATATGAAGACCAAATTCCTCTTTTATTTGCAGTGATAGCTAAAGGAAATATTTTGACTGGCAGGAAGTCAGTTCATGTTCTGACATACAGCTTTTCATTACTATAGTGTTATATAAGTTCAACATGAATCCCTGAGAGCAAATCCCTTGTATATCCTAGCACATTATTCTTTTCACTCCTGACTGCTGAAACCCTAATTGAAATCTTATGTTTATTTATTTCTACACCTTTCTTTCTCTCATTGAAACCTCAAGTGATTTCATTATGATTTCTATCTTTTCAATCTTTCTATGATTTCTATCTATTAATGACCAGCTCTGGACCTTGCTTTGTCCACACTAATGCAAATACTCTGATGAGTTTTACAGGTTCAACTGTAAAGTGGCAAAGACTCATTTCAGTGTGTTGGCAAGGCTGGACTTTTGGTTGGTAAATTATTCAGGTTCAAATATTAAAGACATTGTTATTTAACTGGTAGACTGGTTGAATTATACAACTGCAAGGAGCTATGATTTTTTTCTTCTAAAAATCCTATGATTAAATGTTTGAGCAATGAAAGTCATCAGGATCTGGCTGGAATATCTTAAGAGATGAAGCAGCGGCTACAGATTTCACTTGACATAGGAATTGCAATGAGCCAGTAACAGAAAGGTTCAGTTCAGCAGGAAAGTGGATGCCAGGTTGGCCAGCAAAGCATAACAATGAGAACCCTTTATATCAACAGACTACCCCCCCTCCACAAAAAAAAATCACAACCAACCAAAGAAACCAGCAATAACCAGAAAATAGTAATTATACTCTATATTTTACCCAGTGAGGAAATCAGCTTTTTCCAGTCATTTCACCAAGGTACCCCTGGAGCATTAATCATTTAGAAATGTGTTAGGAAGAATCACACCTGAAAAGAAACCTTCATTGCCATTTCTACAAGTGGAAGAAAGCTCAATGTAAATGATCCCCTCTGCATCACTGCATCACTTTTGCTGTGGATTATGGAGTCACACAGAAAACTTGTTCTCTCCAAAAGACTAAACAGAAGACGACCTCAACTCAAGTTGAACCTCATGACTGATCGTTAATGGTAACATTATAGATCTGACTCACTCAGAAGGAGTTGTGATTTTTTTTAAAAAAAGCAGTATTTGAAAGATTTGTAGTGGCTTTTTCTGATGGAAAGAGAGAGAGAAAACAAGAATTCATGAAAAAAAATTCATATAACCAAGGGATTTAAAGGCTTAGATAAAGTCTCATATTTTCACTCTTTTTGCAAACAGAAATGAAAATAAAGCTATCTTATTTTCATTTCATGACCGCCCTGCAGCTATTTAAATTAATACATATTATTATATTATCATATTGATATTCCAAGGCACAGACGTCCAAGTTACTTAGCAAGTCTAAGCATCTCACATCAGCAGCAGATTACACTGTTGTACAAATTATTGAGCTGTTTGGGTATATTTGAAAGCATAGTACTAGAAAAGTTGAAAAAATAATAAAGAAGGACTTATATTAATGCAGAACTTTTTATTTCAGTCAGTTTTAAGTTTCTCCAGTCATATGTATACATGCATTCAGATACAGACAGACATATGAATGTATTTGGATACAGTTTTTGACACAGCACAAAATTCTTAACACAGCAACCACATCACTGCCATGGGGATGAGAAATGTGCATCAGTATTAAATAATATTTTAACTTTTCAAATTAAGAAAAAAAAATTTCTTAAAGTTGTCTCACTAACTTCTGTTTTGAAAATCTTGTCCAACAGACAGAAAAGGAAGCCCAGACAGAGTAGTAAATTTCACTTCTCTGATAATACAGTTAATTTCTCATTCTGCCAGAATATTGCACACTGAAGCAGTAAAACTGGGCTGCAATTCTGTACCATTTAAAGGAAAATTTCTTCTACACTTTATGGAAAAATCACATCATTGTCACACTGATGAGGAGATTGTGCACCTTTTTCAGAAAGCCTAGAATGTTCCCCAAAGTGCTAAATGTCTTCTAAAATAAACTTGATCTTAGAATAGATATCTCTATTAAATCAGAAAAAAACTTTGGGAGCACCTATGTATATTTAAAAGAATTTTAATTACACAGAGCAGACATTTGTATACTCTGATTTCAACAATTGACTTACTATTAATTATTATTTTAAAACTTCTATATTAGCATGAAATGTAATGTGAATTTATTTTCAGTCAGATCTATAAAGATCAGATACTAAGTAAATTGAGGCAAAGTTCAATTGCTATCTTTTGCTGCCTAAAATCCACAGGAAAAGAAAGGTAACATTGTCAGTGTTTTCTGACTTTAACTCAGTTGGGAGGCATCAGTGGCAAGATTCAACTGCTGAGATGCATTTGATGAAAATCTTAAAAGCAATTGAGTAGTCTAAACTGTTGACTTTTATGAATTTGTATTGCGAATTACTCTTTGAAGGCTCTTTACCTGGGAGACTTTGAACTGCCATTGTTGTGCTAAGCTTCCTGTATTTGGAGATAACAAAAAATTAACTTTTCAAAGATTCAGTAGTCCGGAAACTGGGAAGTTATTTAAAAGGTTTAGTTCCAAGAGTATAGCAAACCCTCAACCCTTAATGATTGGAGAAAATCTTTAATGCTTATCATCCAAATAAGCACAGGCCTATTCATTTTTTTTCAACAGATAATCTCAGCTCTTTCATTTGTGGATTAGGTGGATATTGTTTTCACAGAATTTTATGGATGATTTGATATTGGCTTTGATATGTGGTGGGGCACTGCTGTATTTACTTCATTTTCCTTTTATCTCTGTGGAACTTTTTTACACAGTCATTAGGAGCATAAAAGTAGCTTCATGGTGAGTTTACCCCTTCCATTTTTTAAGGCATCCCCTGAAGGTACGACACATTTTTTTATTATTCTTTCTTAACATAAAGGACCTGATCCTGCATGGTAATAAGTTCTTTTAGCTCCCTTCAAAACTAACAGGCAATGGGTTTGTTTGGCATACTGCAAAAGACACTCTGCAGGATGCAAATCTACGCTCAGAGTGATTCAAAAGGACAGTATGTATTTTGAGTCAAATTCAAACCCTATTTCTGCACAAGAAATCTATTTCTACATGACCAAAGAATTAATCAGGCATTCACCTTCTTTCTATCTTTCTTGTGGCATATGAAACCATACATTTAATAAACTCAGAAGATACACAGTTGAAGGCAGCAGGATGGCCACTGCAGTGCAAGCCTATTCAATCAACATAGTAAGACAAGGAGATGTGGGGGAAAAGAACCATTAATATCACAAGCTCGCCCGAACTTGCAAAAAATGCAATTGTTTTTAACATCTGAAATATAGATGTTTGAGATTTTGCCTTTGCTTCAGCATCCAGTGTAAAGTTTGAAAAAAATATGCAGCTTTTCCAGAGGATCTTTGTTATGATTAGGGCTTTTCATAGAGTATTCCACAGAAATATTTAATTTTCAGTTTTGTATAATAAAGAGTATGTAGAATGCTAACAGCTATCTAAAAACTCAGGGAGCTAGCAGAGAAGCCAAAGGATGTCATTCAAATCCATGATGCAAATTTCTGACATGAAATATCAATATGATAAAAAGATTGTGTTCTTTCAAGAAAAATAAAATAGCAAGATACTTATTTTAAAAAGATAAAGTACCAAAATGAGACTTTAACATTTTTGAGACAAACTGACAGTCTGAAGCTGCATAAAGGATTCTAGAAAAAATGTAATTCCTTCCTTTTCAGACACTCAAGTCCACAAATGTGAACAAAATGATTTGGTTAGCCAGAGCCTACCTGCATTACTGACAAGCCTTAATACTCTCAGCAGCTGTAATACAGATCTGTTCTCAGGTCAGAGAACAGAGTCAGCAGAACAGAGCTGAAAATTGCTAAGTCAAATATCAGAAGAACAGCTCCAGTTAACATACAGTTTGAGTAGGACAACATTTGTGATCACTAATATTTTTCTAACACACCTAATCTTCAGATGAGAAATGGTATAACATACAGCAAGAAGGACAGAAGTCCACAAAGCTGAGGGAAATGAGGGAAAATCCTTTCCTCTCTAATTGACAGGATCTAATGCCAGATGGTCTTGCCCTTTAAACAACTGTTCAAACACACATATATAGTCTGGGAGGTGAGGAACAGACAGAATGTACTACTAGTACTGATTTCCAGCTGTTGACTAGGGGAAATAAGATCATCTGAGTTTCCTCTTCTTTCTCCATCCCCTCTATCTTCCTCAGCCTGTAAAACCTACTGCCTCATGCTTCGCCACTCAGAAGGGATATTTACTTAGACTGACTGGCAAAAACCATAGGTAATGCTGCTCAACACAAGGCTCTTCTAAATACTCCCTCTCACTGCAATTATATTTTATCTGAAAAGAAGTATGAAAGATATTTAGCACACAAAGACTTAAAAGAAATTTTGATATGATTTATCCTACCTCAAATACAAAGTAAAATCCAGGTCATGATTCTAACAAGCTGGCTAAACTTGTTGGATGTCCACATATCTTAACTCCCAGACTCCCAGAGTCACCCTGACCAGGATATTCCTGCATTCACCATAGCATTACACCAAGCAAAGCAAACTAGCAGGAGAAAAACACGGAACCAACTAAACTAGAGATACTCAAAAACCCATTCAAAATCCACAAAACAACCGGACATAAATATATTCAGGCAACGCTACAAGAGTAAAAAGAAAAGAGAGTATATTTTTCTTTTCCTCCACACAGCTGCAAAATACCAACTTGCAGGGGTCAATATCAATTCACTGGATGAAACACTGGAAGTGTTCACCAAACCCAGGAAGATGGAAATCACAATGATAAGACTGAAAAGATGCTTCAAAAAACTACTGGAGCACTATTTTTCTTTTCCATTGAAAACAATTGTCCTTTGTTCATCAGATGTCAATCCAACTCGCTAGAGCTTTCATAATAAGGGCTCATGAGTAGGTGTAAATGAAAGAAGTCTCTGTTATTTAAATTGAAACACTCTTGCAATTCCTTGGTATGTAAATTGCAGATTATGTTATACCTTGATAGAGGTGGTATAAATAGATCTGGCAGAATCTAAAGAGACCTTTTGAATTGCTCTGAGTAACACACACCATGTCTGAATTTGGCCTCGAATACAGGCACAGGAGCAAACACAGAAAGGTTTAACTGCTGGAGATAATTAAAACGTAAAAGTGCAGAAATGAACAAGCACATCAGGGAATATGATACATCCTCCCTTACACTCAGGGTCAAACAAGAATATCAGAACACTTTATGTGGAATAGAACATTTCACAAACCACTTAAGATTGAAGAGGACTAAGAGCAGTAAAATGTCTCCAAATGACATCAGGACCTAACACCTTGTGAAATCCAACCTTGCTTAATACCACTGGAGATGTAAAGCACAAAAATCCACAATGCAGAAAACTTTAAGTCTATAATGATGATAAGGACAATTTTTTTGTCATAAAAAAACTTCCATAGAAGCATGACTTTGTCAGTCTTTTGGGACATAACACATGGCTTAGCATTTTACAACACTCTTGTTTCTTAACTGAGAAACTAAGCATTTTACACTTGGAAGCTGCAACACTTGGAAAATTTAGCAAGTCTGCTACCAGTATATTGAACTTGTACAGAAGTTTAATACTCTGGCCTTTCTTCATCTACTGTAGATGATATATCCTATGTTGGAGGATAACACTTTTTATCCTGTCCCAATCATCAAAACTGCAACTGACAAAAAGAAACTAGAGGTTGGGCTAAATTAAAAAAGGTATCCTGGCTTTGACAGAAATATTACATATGCATGTAAAAGAATATCTATATTGAAAGCTAAGTGCTATAAAATGACAGAAAAGTAATTTAAAGAAAAATACACAGTATCCTGATATGAGCAAGAATGGCAGAATGATAAAATACTTAGGGGTCAATCCATAAGGTTATTTAGGTATCAATCTGCCAATATGAACTCATTTAAATGGAAATCCCTTCCCCTGGGATGATATTTTCCACTACTCTTGCTTAGCAATCATGCTTAGGAACATCATGTTTCAAATTGTAGTCAGTGTCTACTATGAGCAACAAGTAATGGCCAGAAGAGGTAAATATGGGCATAGAAAAAAGATGAAACTATAGCAGCCAATAAATCTGTGTAATAATTTTCAAAGGAAAACTGATATTATAAGCTGTTTTAGACAAAAAGGTCTTGTTTGCACAGCAAATTCTGTAGGCATTTGTGTGAAGTACACAATCAATATAAGAAAATTGTTTTTTGCCCTATTCTGAAATATAGAAGGAAGAAAGAGAACAAATGAATAACTAAAGATCTTTCTAAAGGTTTCAATTACAGTCTTTCATGTCCTACCTGGGATATGCAAAAAGTGTAGGTAAGATAGGTGCATCCCTTTGACAGAGAACATCTGTATTAGAAACACTTTAGCTACTTTTTAAATTTCCTTGTATTAAATTTTTTCTTGCACCTGTCAAAACATCAGAAATGGCAACACCTACTGGCACTTGAAAAGTCCTCTGGTAAAAATGCTCCAATTCTGAAAAAGTTTTAAGAAAAGGAAACCCTAGAATGTTCTACCTAAATATAAATAGATGCTGATGAAGAAATGCTGGTGAAAGAAAGAAAAGTTAAGCAACACACCACAGTCTTGACCTCAAGTCAATGACAAGACTGACACTCCAAATCTGTTCTGACAAAATGCATTCCACAGCTGCATGAAGAAGGTATGGGACACAGTGGTTTGTAATTCTCTGAACAAATGAAAGCACAACATTTTTACACTTCAGCAAAATTGGACCTGGACAATAGGGAAGCAAAAAGTCATTTGGATACATGTGGTGTTTTAAAACACATCACCAGGATCTTCAAATCGATCCGGTACCTAATGGCAGGCAGCACTGAGATATCAGTACAGAGACATATGATGACCAGGTATTGTATATGCCTGAAATCTCAGTGGTCACATTATTGTACAAGTTCTTATTTTGTGAAAGGAGGGCTGAGTGAGACCTGCAGGCAGGGAATTACAGTAATCCAGACGATGTCACAGAAGCATGAATTAACGTTCCAGTATCACTATGTGACAACGCTCTCAAACGTGTTATATTTCTCAGTTGATAATAGGAGTTTTGTTCCCCGTGAATGCACACGATCCCCAAAGAAAAGCCCTCAATTAAAGTTTACCTCTACATTTTGCACAGATGAAGACCAAGCAGTATTTATGTGCAGTACAGAGAAGGGACAAATCTTCAGACATTTTGTTAACAGCATTATTAAGCACAGTGGTCTCATCTTTTTCATGTTTAAAGCAATTTTGGGGCAGTCAGAACTACACTTCATAAGAAATGGGGATCAGATGCTCCTATGGAGTCTGTAGCAAAATAATGTAAGTCTTCTTTTCAATAGCTGTGCAAGCTTTTTACTTCTACTCTTCTATCTTCCCCTGGATCTTATTATCCCCTTTTGTCTACAATGCTTCATCAGAGACACAGCAGTTTAAACTGCTATATGACCTGAGAGATGACTTCTTTATCACCTCTGCACTTTTATAACATAAGTAAGTGACAGATAAATTATATACGAAAGCCTAGACTGTGACCTGAGCTAATAATTTTCGCAGGCTAAGTCTTGGCATTGTAAGTCTTGCACAGTGCTTGTTCAGGCAAAACCCACACAGGAGCAAGTAAGACTTTTATCAGAGTCAAGCCCAAACGAAAACAGATTAGAGTCCTCAAGATTCGCCCCCTTGGGACCTCTGCTTAGAATTTCTTGCAAGCATATTGGGCCATGTTTTCTTAAGTATTCAGAAGAGTGAAAGTCCTGTCTGCTATTTTAAAAAACTCAACAGTTCTGTACCTAGGTTACTGGGGTATGTACCAGGAAATCCAGTATGCTACATAACACCACTTCGAGTTTGCCACTAAAATAAACAAAAGACTTTTGAGTGGCAGGCCCTGTATATACAGAGGTGGGTGGTGTATCCAGGTGCTCCATGTGCTTGTGCATACTGGGAAAACATTTTCAGACTTGCTACTCGTTGGACCTGGGGACACTTTAGGAGCCTGACCCTTCTTGGGCTGTCAGATCTGGCATAACGTATTTTCCTCCAACAGAACCAATAAAGTCAAAACTGTTAATTTTGTAGCTTTCCTTTATCTTCTATATCTTTGACATAAGGTCAGGGTTGGGGTTTTTTTCCTAATCCTAATTCATCCATTCTGTAAAGTTATAAAGCTGGTTAAAGGTAACAGCAGTTTTTCTCAGCTCAATAAATACAGATTTGAAGGGATAAAAAACCAAGCAGTTGCTATTGCTTGCTATTACCATTTACATATTTCATCAAGAATTTTATCAATGCTCAAAAGCCCTGTGAATCCTGCAAGAAACCTCTGACCAGTTTCACTCCTCAGTATGCATATTGTAAATATTATTGGCTTCTATGTCCTAGGAGTGCTAGCCTTTCTTAGGGGCATACATTATGTCCAAGCAGGGCACTAACTCTATTATTACCAAAAAGCAGATGTTTTCTTATCTGCAACTTGGAAAGTCAGCTTCACTGAAATCAACAATGCACAGGATAATTTTGCCTGCTAGTATTTTTGAATGCTTTTCCTTCGCTTAAAATCTCTTTTGTTTGTCTCCTGAATGTCCAGGATTCAGCAATCACCCCGAGCCCAAAACAGAAGGTTTTTCTTACACACCATAATAATTTTAAAATAATTTTATATTTATCTTTAGTCTACTGTCTTTAAAAGCCTTTCAAGTCATATGATCAAAATTTGTCATCTACTAGGAAGATAAAACTTTATATTTTTGTTTACCCGAAATCTAAGATGCTTTCTTGATGGCTTGATTCACAAAGTGAGCTTTCAAGAGAAACAACAAATATTGCAAGCCTCACAATGCAGTAATGATGGATCATGTCACAGCACAGTTTGGTGTCTCCACTTTGCCTATGTACAGAAGAAATGCAAAGGAAGATGACAACAGACAGTAAACTTAACAACAGGCACAGTAATAGAATCAAAAACAATGGGCAATAGAGAGAAAAAATAATTTAAGTCAAATCATCAGTTATATCCTAATAATTCAAAACATACCTAGCTCTTAAATTTCTGCTGCATTATATTGCCAGTGGACTTCCCTATTAAAATAGAATGACAAAGAAAGATTTTAGCAGGGTTTATAATGTTCTGGTGGGGTTGGGCCTCATTGTCCCCAGAATGAGAGCCACTTTTGGTAGCAAGACTTCTGATATTTTGGGAATTTGTTTACTTTTAATATGGACAGCAAAAAGAAATCTAAAATACAGCATAAATGCCACATTCCCCTAAATCTGCCACATGCATTTTAACAATAAATAATTTCTTAGTTGGTCCCATAAAATACACAGATCAAAACCACCGGAAATTCTAAGATATATGACAGGCCTAATCCAAAAATAATTTAATGTCCTAAACAATTATTGTCTATTTGAGAATTACAGAAGGAATACAATCTATCAAATGAATGGAGGTATAGTTGAGACAATTTGACTCAGGAGCAAATGCTCAGGACAAAAGATTTCTAGGTCAGACAGACTAAACTATCAGGGTTATAAAGCATCATGGCAGCAAAACCTTCTACATTTAAACTTTGCCAATTTTACTAGTCAAAAGCACAGACAGCTTAAAAGACAAAAAATTAATTGGTCAAGTCACATAATGAAACTGGAGAAAGCAAAAGGCCACCTACAGAGAATAAGGCAAACAGCCTTGCATGAAGACATTCTGAAAACCAATGAAGATTGAATCTGACTGCCATAAAGTATTCATTAATTCACAAGACAAATGAGAAAAATAACAACTTGGTTCTATAAAATAGAACGTTTTTATTTTAACTCTTCACAGTTATATCTATAAAAGGAAGATTTAATGTTGAAGCAAGGCCTATCCATTGCACAGGCAGTCCCACCGGCTATGTGATGGTCCTATGGAGCAGGTGCCCCAGACAGCCGATCCACTCCATGCACACTGAGTCTTAAAAGAGGGACTGCAACTGGTCCTAAGGGTGGTCTCCAGCTCTGCAGTGTCCTCTTCTGGCCCCACAGTGCAGACTTCATTCTGCCACAGGTCTCCAGGAGACACCTCTTACCAGTGTTGCGAGGTTGGTGCAGCTACTATCTCTATCCCACATCTTTGAGACTCCTCTGGGCTTTTATAAAGCATCAGTATTACAAGAGGGAAACTCAAGGAACTCATAGACAAAACTAAACACAATTTTCTTCTGCTGTGAATCAGTTTTCACATTGGTGCTTACAGCTCTGATATGATCAGAGCAGATATACTTCAGCAACTCATTCTAATAAAATATTTCTAATTCCTGTCTGTAATCAGGTTTCTCTCAGTGACTGAAATTAACTCTTTCCCCTGAGGTAACTGAGCTACATGTGCTCCTGTTTACATCACACTTCACCCCTGCCCTGGCATTTCCAAACTAAGTACTAGAGATGATGGGGTCCACTGGGTCCATGGGACTCTTAGGGCTTTGCAATCTACAATAACCTCATGTATTTTCTACTTAGGTTGTAAATATAGAATAAATTTTTGTGAGCATATTTTTAAAAAAATAGACTAGGGATTAATGAACATTTCTTTATTGCAATCCAGTGTAAAACATTTATGCAGTGCAGTTATTTCTGATTAGTTCCACTCTGCTGTAAATTTTGGACAAATGACATGCTACATTGCCACCTAGTGAATAAATTCAGAAATTCCACTTTAAAAAAAAATGAGTATATGGCAGCAGTTTTATGACAGCGATAGCCTTAAAAATAGCCACCTATAATTCCCTTTTGATAGTGATGTGGTGTATAATCAGGTGTTCACTGACCAAGCTAATCCTCGTGCCTGCATGTGTTCGTGCATGTGTGCATTGCCATGCCCAATCACTCTGCACATATGCATAATTGATGGACATCAGTTTTACCCTGGAAAATAGTTGTGCACTGTCACCAGTATCAAGGAAGTAGGGAAACCTTTATGTGGTGTAGTCTGCTATGACTGCCATCAAAGCACCTATGCCTAGGTAACATTAAATCTGATTTGTTAAGAGTGATGAAGCAGTCCAAATTCTGCTTGAACACATAGTGCTCATCAGATTATGCCGTTGACTTGGACTCTGCTGCCAACAAGCTGGCCTACCAGAAGATTTTCCATGATTTCTAAGATAGATTGCAGGGATAAAAAAATCTGTGGTAAAGCTCCTGGACCAACAAATTGCAAGTGATATCTTGACAGTCACCAGTATGAGCTTTTATGTCACTTTTAAGGCTGTTCCAGAACTTACACTGGGACACAGCAATGCTAGACAAGAGGAAACTATATGAAAATGTGCTAATCAGAATTTATGAAGGTATAAGGCAGTGTTGTACTGAAAATTTTTGAATGTACTTCATCACCCTGACTGCCAACAGACTTGTTTTGGAAACCATCTTCCTCACCAGCACTCTCCACCAAGCAGGCAAGGTCATGACTTGAGAAGTTCAAGTTTGTCATTATTTTTTCTAGCAGGAAACATTCAGTCCCTAAGCAAAAGATGACAAAATTACTTTCATGACAGAGATCACCTGTTTGGAAAACTCTGCAATGTTACAGAGAAATAGCTCTGTAGTTGGCATGCTTTATAACTGTGTCTATACAGAATGATACATCCATACAAAAATAAAATGCCTAATAAAGATGAAACAAGTGTAAATTACTGGTGGTATGTATGTGAGCCCAGATGTTTTTTGTAGTACTGCTGAGGATTAGGAAACTAGGATTTCAAATTACTGGAGTAGTAAAAAAGCAAAGTATGCTTCACTAGCAGCTGGAAATGGAAGAAGTTCCTTGCAATTATGTCCTCCATTTTAAGTGGATATATACAGGCATCAGGGAGCAATTAAATGTTAAGATACAATTTATAATGTTTTGTCCTCAAAGCCTGTTTGTCTGTATGCATGTATGTATTTACAATCTTAATTGTCCTCTAAGCAGTAGACAACAGTAGAGCCAAAGGCAGCTGATCCAGCCACGCACCTAATTACTAAGTCATTTGCTGATCAAGAGCCATTTTCAGAGGCATACCTTCCAATCTGGATTAATTCCTTCTTTTTATAAAATAATCAGAACACAGTCAAATACATACAGTGTACAGAACAAGATGCTGCTTCTGTTTCTCAAGTAAAACAATGAAAAATGCTGCTTGAAAGTCCATACATATCTTAAAATGCCAAATGGAGAGGAAGTTCCATGCCCCATCTGGTTTCCAAAAGAATTTTATTATAAATTTTAGACACATTTTTCAGCTTCTGGGTATTACATTTATTACATGGATTGGTCTGTAATCTGTTTTTCTCCTTGACAAAAACCTGGGTTTATGAGTGAGACACTGAAATAAAATGCCCTTTCATCTGTTATTCTCACAGACTGTAGACGGAACCATAATTTCATACAATCTGCAGAAGACTAGCAGGAGTCTATATTTGCTACTTCAAAGCCAAATATGTGCAAAGATAATGAATGTAAGTTCTTTAAACACAAGCAGAGGATTGCTTATAACTAAAGCTTGTATAGTTCTGGGAGTAAACACTAGTCAAGATGACACTTTTGTTGGTGTATCTCTTAACAAACAGAAATTAATTGCAGGGAAAACAAGGTCAGACTTCCAAAACTACAGACTTACTATGCATTACTTGATCCACTTCAGGCCAGATTAATATTCCAGATTTCTTATCAATATACTGTACAGACTTAGTCTTATGTATTTTACATACTTACTTATCACACATACTTAATAGATATGTCACAGAACATATCAGAAGACACAGAATATACAACAGTATAGCAGTCCACACATCTTTAGGAAAACTGCAGTGATAAAAATAGTAACAGTTTAAATTTGAAAATGTACAATAAAGAAAACTGAAACTGCTGAGACGATAAACATCACAAATTGAAATGACACCAGTCATTTTTTAAGGAAATGAAGCCTTTATTTTCAATAAACATCTGAAAGAACAGCCTATTCCTATCATGCTTTGATGGAGACATTTTTAACAAAGCACTGGAGAGTATTTCTGGTATGAAAAAATAATGCAGTCCCCGATCTTATACTGTTTTTTGTGTGTATAGTAAACAAAACTCATAATGATAGGGAATGATACACTATGAGAATGCACATTTGATCAGAGAAAATTCTGGTAATAACAATTAATAAAACATAATACACAATTTTAGAAACTGAGCTAGAAAAGTGGCAGCACTCATATGACAACAACCATCTTTGTCCCCAGAATGGCTTTACTCATTTAAGTAGAAAGCAGGTAGTACAACATTTAGACATGATCATGATTCCAATACAAGGATTACTGAAATTAACAAATGTTAGAAGAGATTGTTAAATAAATTTTCTCTCAGAGTCTGTAAGTAGTTTCATCTGAAGTAATATTTGCTGGGATAAGCCTTCTGGACAAAATTTAATTAAATAATGCACCACTTATGGATTAAATCAAAACTTAAATTAACAAAATTAATTATATGGAAAAATCAGCCACATTTTGTTGAATTTGTTATAACACAGGGCAAGGGCAATACCTTAGGATTCCACATTTCTCCTCCCTGCTGTCATACATGCAGTAATTTCTGGTTTGATGAAAATACATTAACTAGGTACATTTTCAAAAACATTTTAGCTGTCATATGCTTTTGTTTCCTGAAGAAACTATTCTTTATCTGTTAGTTGTGTGCTATTACTATTATTATTATTATTATTATTACTAGTATATGTATGCAATTCTTTAATGGTGCACAAAATATCTTTAGACACATTTTTTGCACTGAGATCATAATTTTTAAAATAGAAATAGAAAAGAAAGGCACACTAGAAGAGAAAAAAATTCAAGGAAGTTAATTTAATGTGCTTTCAATAGGTAGAAATGAAGAACACTAGGCTCTTAAAAAGCAGGGTGCCAGTACTTGAGTCTTCCATACCTCACTCTAGATAGCTCTTTCATCCTCTCTCTTCTCTAATGTGTGCTGCTCTTCCTTAGTGAATCTCATAGCCACACTAAATCTCAAGTTTTCATTTGTTTTCCCTAGAGATGCTCTGCAGCAGTGCAGGCGCTGGTGCAGGCCAGGAGATAGAGTCCTCTGAACGTACTTATGCATGGATATAACTGAAGTGAAAGATACATGGGCTCAGACTGTTCTGCACATCTCTCAAATGCAGAAGCTGCAGATTTAGAGACAGTGTGTCAGCCTGTCCTCTATTTAAGTTCAGGGTGTTCTGTTTAGACTAGCAGGAACACAGAATTATTTAGGATGGAAAAGACTCGTAAGATCACCAAGTCCAGCCATTAACCCAGCACTACCAAGTCCACTACTGAACCATGTCCCTAAGAACCATGTCAACTAGTTCACTGCTGTCTGTTCGGGGATAATATTTCAAAGGCACATCTTTGATTTAAGTCAGTTTTTCAGAAACTAGCTATAGGCCAGGCCACAATTAAAAAGGGATTTGGGTTCTTCTTCCTATTGTGTCTGTAACTTTCCACATAGCTTGTAGCTTGGGAACCAAAGCATGAGTCAGCAGCTTAAAATAATTTTGTGGATCTAGGCTTAGCCTACGACTGTACTGCAAACTGTCATATATTTGAAACATCCCATGGTACAAATATAAACCATGTCTTTTCATACTACATGTCTGGTAATTCTGCTTACAGGAGAATCATACACGGTAAATTAGTGCTATTATGTAAAGCATCATAAGCATGAAAATCCTGGGTATTTTCTGGTGAATTAATTGTCGGTACAAAGGTTAATCCAAGAAAAAACACATCTGCTAGTCTCAACATAGACTTAACGTAAACAAGCTCACAGAGTAGTTCCAGCAGAATATTAGACACCCTTATATTTGCATTGCTTGTGATTATGAATTTGAATCTCCAGGTGAAATACAGTCAGCTAGAGCCAGCTCAACAGATATTCCTCCAAGCTACACAGCTGTCCCTCATAGACATGAACAAAAGAGCACACAATAGAACATACATCAAATATATTTAGATAAATAGAGGGAAAGCTGGTAACAATTCACCTTAATAAGAAATGTTTAGTGTTTATGCATACATATTTTAGGTAAAAATTCTGGCAAATTCTCTTTACACCCCAAATCCAAACAGCATTAATTCTATTTAAAAGCTTGATAATTTTTATCAAGTCACAAAAGAGGTGTTTGGTAGCAGAGCAGCTCACAATCAAGTCCTATTTGAATGGAAGTCTATGGTAACATCATAGTTCCGGTACAATATATCCACATCTTAATCAAGTCTTACAGCCCCTTTAAGTAAGTGATATAATTGCTATAGGGATTGACAAGATTGTTAAATTTTGACGTAAATCTAAATTTCTTCTAAATAAAGAGTACAGAATATTGGGGGAAAATCAGACAATAAAGACACTCGTCTTGACTAAGTTTAGTAATTTTACTTTAGTGATATTTCGGTTTAACATTTTAATTGTTTTTCTGTAAAGGTGTATGTTAATGTTTTCATGAAAGTCAAGACAACGTAACGATGACCAGAATTCCTGTAATTCAGGAATTCAGAAATGGTGTCTCACACACTGTTACATGTGTTACTAGAGACCAAGTGAGTTGCAGGTCAGTAGGTTAGATATGCAGCCCTTTTTTCTCATGTGGCCATGTCCCTGCACAGCATAGAGCTCTAGGCAAGAGCCCTACGTGCCTTGTAGCTTAAGAAGTGCTGCTGCTGCCAAGGGAGCAGTCTTTTACCAGATACTTTTCCAATTAAGCCAGCGGGGTCACCAATAGGAGTAAGGGTCTGAAAGGTGAATTTAACTATTATTTATTCAAATCTGAATTCATATTTATGCTACAAAAACAATGTAGCTTCTCCTTCCAAGTCTAAAAAGTAATTGTAAAATCAGAACCCTGCAGAGAAGAAAACTAGGAAGACATAGATTTTATTGATATTTATGTAGGATATGTTATGAGTCTAAGTTATAACATTATTCCAAAAGTGGAAATCAAAGATGATAGCAAATGCATGAAACAACTCCTTTCTCTTAAATAAAAACTTCTAAATTTGAGAAACATTTATTTAGAACAAAAACATAAAATCTGAAGCAAAATTCTGCTCTTATTCTAACCTACATAGTCTCCTTTACATGCTGCAGTGATTCACTTGTGTGATCAGAAAAAGTTGAGATTATTACACTCTTATAACCAGACTAAAGTAAGTAAGTAAATTCAGACTCACACCTGCTGCTTAACTATTGGCTTGCCCTCTTGTCTCTAGACATTATATCTTATGATTTAATCAGTAGAGAAGATCAATTTCTGGTACAAAAATGAACTTAAAAATGTAGTAGTATGTCGTAACTTTGCATTTCTCTGCTTTGTATTTCAGTCCTCCTATCTTAAAATATAGCTAGTAAAATGTTACCAAGGGGATTTTTGTTCAAGATTCTAGTTTGTCAGTATGAAGTCAAAAAATATTCATTTTCCACTTAATGACCCCTCTGATTGGTATCTGACTTCAGTGGAACTTCCAAAGGACATTAATGGAATGGCTGGTACATTGCTGAAACAGCCTCTCAAAACAACCTTGACCTGATCTGTACATTTCTTCAGTGGTTAAGAAACCTGCAGTGCTGTGGGTATATCCAGTTCAGACATCAAGGAGTAGAACTTGCTCTTTACTACTACTCGGACGCATTCCTAAAACCTGTCTTCAAAGTTTTAAAATAGTTGAACTGAAGTTTCAGTTTACACTGAACATTATGGGGATGTGATACTTTAGCAAGCTTTACATGGCTGAACTTAAGTAGGAGACATGGAAGCCAGTATAAAACAAGCGCAGTGAATGTGTGAACATGTGTATTATGAGCCAAAAAAAAGGATCAGAAGAGAAAAAAAAAGAATTTTAAAACTCAAGAGTACAGTGCTTCTACAAACCACTCAGAAGAGAAAACCACCACACACAGTTATTTAAAAATATATTTTAATTAGCAAGTGCTAATCAAACTTGATTACTTTTATTAAGGAAATTATTCTCATATTTGCTTTTCATGTGTTTATGTTAGTATTAGAAAACGTAACTAAAATGAAGATAAAAATGTAAACAAATTATATAACTATATAACCACAAAATTAATTAGATTTCAAAGCACACTTACAGAAAATTTGAGACAGCAAAAAGGAGCTAGGCAAGCATTTTTTAAACAGATGGTGCTAAATTAGGTCACACAGATATAATTGAGGTCAGAATTTGGCCACTGTAGGAACAGACCCTCTCAGTGAAAGAGGTGAATTTCCTCCTGTGTTTTTCATTAATTACTCAGTGCCATCCAGTCAGAGTGTTGTCTGCTGTAGATCATCTCAGTAATCCCTTGCCCATACAAGCCTTTCTTTCTCTAGAATATTCTTTCAATATTATACATATGACCAAAATTCTCCTTGTAGAAACATTGATTTGCTTTTTAGCAGCAGAGACAAAAGCTTATTAGCATCACCATTTATCTTAGCTAGGGTCACTTAAGATAACAGTAAGTATAGGGGACAAACAGATGAAGAAGCATTTCCACTGCTGATGTAGGAAGGACTGATATAAAACAACAGGCAATTTTTAAGAAAATACAAAGATTTTTTAAATCCCAAGATCAACTTTAAAATACTTTATGTGAGAGACAGAACATAAATCAAGAGCCTATGGATATAACAGAACAGACTTGCAGAGTTATTTTGGACAGACATTGCTCAAATTCTCCTTAGCTTTCAGCACGTAGAAAGAGAATTTTATTGACTTTGCTGTTGGTTTTATACAGTGTATCTGAAAGCAGTGTTTGCTTTGTTTGTTCACACACAGTATAAAAATATAAAATGCTATTAAACAGCATTGTAGATAGTAAAACATGGATTCAATATTGCATTTATTTCTAGCAGGAAGTCATTCACATTTGAGTGCCAGTTAGAAATCCTGCCACAGAAATGAAACCAACCGAATTTCTGCCTGAGCCTCAAAGCATAAAGTTATGCTGTTTCAAGTCATACAAAACATTCTCTCAACAGCTGTGCAGGCTCAGCCTGCAGATGAAACCATCACAGTCAATACTTTTACTTGAATGACACCCATATTAAAGTGGTTTTCTTTCATAATGGTGCATTTTATCCCAAAAAAACAAAACTGTATTTGAAAAATATCATTAATGTATCCACTTTGTAATTGTGTTAGATTGTATTTTTCTTTTTACTTATTACTAAATTTATTTCCTGAAAATACTTTGCTCTATTTCCCTTCAGTTGATATTAATTTGGATCTGTGTTTCAGCCTAACAGCTTTACACAGAAATACGTGACAAAAATAAGAACGGTAATAGCAGAAATAAACCAGCTAACAGTATTTACTTGAGTAAAAGTTTTTTCTAGATTACTTGTAGTTTTGCTTTTGGGAAATGGCTGAAACCAAGGCCATACTGCCACTGAAGTCAAACCCAATACTGTATTTTATTATTTTGCAACTTCTGCTATAAAGGGTAACACATTTCTTTTGTGGCAATCATTTAATTCCAAAATACTGTGGAACATTTTGTTACAATAAAAATAACATTGCTTTGGGCTTCTTATACCAGCTTGGATGCACTCACAATTTATATATGCCTACAAAGCTCAGGTTGTCACACCTGAGGACCAAGTATCCCTCTCAGTACAAATACCAGACCAACAACATTGCTGCTATAATGTAATTGAGTTTGGCCCATTATATATTGAAAAGGAGTAATGAGGACAAGCCAAAAGAGTATTTGAGGGAAAAAAAAAAAAAAAAAGA
>VWZU01006807.1:452376-500527 GCA_013397095.1 Sterrhoptilus dennistouni
GGGGCCGAGCGGCCTCGGCCGGCCGGGAAAGGGTCACCCTGCCTGGGGGAAGGGCACAGCCCCGGAGCTCCCCCTTTCTTGTCTCTGCTGCTGGGAACCTGCGAGCACATGGTTTCACTTTCCACCTTGGGAAATAAAGCTAAAAATCAGCTACCGAAACCCACAAAAACTAAGGAGGGTGGTTATGTACTGCGGAAAAGCTAGATCAAAGACAAGCTTTTGCTAGTAATGTTGTTTGCACTCTCGTGAAGTGTTTTTTAAAGGGTTTGGGGGGTTTTTTTGAGATTCCTTCTTGCCCCCTAAAGAATTAGGTAGTTATATTATTTCTTTGAAACTCTGTTGTTTTGTGATGTGTCGAAGGTTTTCCGGTGGCAACACACATTAGCTGTGAATAGTAATTTTAAAAGACTTGCAGATTATTTTGTTGCAGCTTGAGTTGTAAATAACCCCTTACTACATAACGCTTGTGGAACGAGTTACCAGTAAAGCCTTGTAATGGTCCGAAGTGAAATACACTTAGGAAAATTGCGAGGGCCTTGCTTTGCAGCTCCCGAAAGCCTGTGCTGAGACTACTCATGGCAATACAGGCAATAGGAATCAGAGAATACTCACACTGAAGTTCGCTGTCGATGCAGGCATATGTGGAGTTGGATGCATGGTATTAAGCCTTACTTTTTCCCTGGTGCGGGCAACTTCATGTAGTTGGCCTGCAGCATCTGTGATCATGAGGCTTCTTGAGGTGGTTTCCTTGGGCAGAAAGAGCTGGCGTGTGTCCGTGTGCTGCCTCCCCTGTGCTGGGCCTATCAGGTCACGGAGCACCAGAGCCAGCACAAACAGGAGTAAGCAGGGCTCTGATTGTCAGTGGCAGCGAGCTCGAGGTCCATCCTTGTGAAATCTCCTATGTGCAATGCCTTCAGGCTCAGTGTATTCAAGTGGTGTCGTTTGACACGTCTGTAATGCCTTACAAAGCTGCACCATGATCGAGATCCTGAAGAATAGAAGACCAAGGGCTGAACAGGAGAATGTGGAGAGTTGATTTCTTATGTATAATTTTCACTTTGCTTTTGTGCTTACGTAGTTACTAATGTAGCTTTATATCTTTTTATTCTGAAGATGAACACTTAATATTCTCATAGGAAACTTTTGAGGGCAGCTTTTTTTGGGGGGCCTTTTTTTTCTTTTTTTTTTGAGTTGAAAGATTTTTTTCCTCTCTCTTCTCCCAGAAGAAAGCTTTAAACAAGCGGTGATAAAGTAATCATTTGTTCTGGGCAGAGAAGGGGATTTGATAGAGAGAACTTGTGATAATTGTTAATAAATAATACCTCAGTCAGAAGAAAAGCTCTGTTTCCAGTCAGAAACACTTACCAGATACACAAGAAAAAGAATATTTAGAAGAGTGATGCTTTAAATTCTTTTGGTTATATTTATATTTTGAATTTGCAATTTATAGTTTACTGTTTGTTATCCACTTATGTAGTGCAGCTGCAACATGTCCATTTTTAGGCAGCAGTGGAAACTGTTTTCCCTAGTGACACTTAATTATTTGTGTTGATTACAGCTTGGAGAGTATTGGAATCGGGAGGTTCAGAGCTGGATGCAGTGGAGAGAGGCTGTGCTCAGTGTGAGATCGATCAGTGCGATGGGAGTGTGGGATACGGAGGAAGCCCAGATGAAAGTGGAGAAACAACTCTGGATGCCATGATTATGGATGGGTAAGGAAACTGTATGGACAAAAGAATGATCCCTGCTGTTATAAATGACTCAGGCCCTGAGTAGGAATGAGTTACAAAAGTTTTATTGAGATCAGTAATAAAGTTACAAAGGGGCAAAAGGGACAGGGCTGGGAGCGTGTCCAAATGCCAGAGGCTCATCCACGAAATTTTATACATCTGCCTTTTATACCTCTGGTGTTGCATCAGCTTGATGTATATTTATTTTGATTTTACATAGTCTGAGTCCTTGTCACTCTCCCCGGTGCCAGCACAGTTTTGTCATTGTGGTTCTCAGGGCTATCATTGGATGAAGTTCTGCTCCTTTAAGGTCATGTCACGAAGATTTGGCCAGCAGCAATCTGTTCAATGTAAACTCACAAAGCTACACCACAATGCACAATGCCATCCTCACAAAACCAGTCTCGCAACTACACCACTGCAACAACATCAGTCACTCCACAACATGTCTCACTGTCTCAATATTGACAACATAATATTTAATCAACAATATAATGCCAATTCATATAATACTCAGCAAAAGCCACTTTCCATTAACTTGTTTTTAACTCCTGCCATTTTTAGCACTCTTAAGGGTCATTACAGGATCTTGTTGCTGGGGGCTGACTATGGGACAAACTGACTTGTGGAACAAGTTAAAATGCCTGATTGTTAAGAGTAGGAAATGACTCTTCACTTGTCGAGCATCAATCCAGTTCTAGGTATAGCAGTTGACACAGATGGTTTCTAGCATTGTTAGCTTTCCCTTTATATTCAGTCCACAAATATTTCACTTTTGGAGCTATTGTCTTCAATAATTTATTTGCTGCTCAAAGCCGTCCTCATTAAAAAGTAATTGCAAGTGGGTGATTTATGTTAGGAGTTTATGTAACAAAATAGTTACTCTACTGAAAATATTACTCTGAATGGAAGTACTGTTTTTTGAGCAACATCTCTATGCCTGTGAAAGGAAACAATATATAGAGGAAGTCTTTTCATACTAAGGTGCTGACATCTGTCTGTGGCATAGAACAATTAAAGCATTATGTTGAAGGAGCAAGCTTTTTGATTTAGATGAGAACAGATTTTGTCTAGTAAAAAATATGCAATTATTCTTGTAGTTTTAATAAGTTTTAAATATTCCTTGTTTCCAGCAATACTATGGAAGTTGGGGCTGTTGCGGATCTCAGGCGTGTGAAAAATGCAATTGGTGTAGCACGAAAGGTCATTGAATACACTAAGCATACATTACTAGTGGGAGAGTCAGGTAATTACTCCTTTAACTGTTTCCAAGTCAAACCTTCAATTCAAAACACTTCCTAATAAAATTGCCATGTTTTCGTCTTCGTAATATAGACAGAAGAATTCCTTGACAATCAAATCAATCTACTCAAATAGTTCAAAAGTGTTTATTCTTTCATTCTGTGTCTATGAAATAGGTTCATTTTTAGAAGGAAAAAAATAGTTTTATCGTTTTTTCTATCAGCTTAACTACAAATATTGACTTGTAATCCCAAGGCTTTGCTAATATCACTGATATCCAAGTTATCAAAGATGATTTATTAAAAGACGTTATAGAAACTGTTAGATGTAAATGTTGCATTTAAAACTATGAAGTAACTTTTTCTGGTGAATGGCAGAATTAATAGACCTTAGAGTTAAATTCTAATATTTTGGTATATGTTGAGTATGATTAGTATATTTCATAGTTTAAAAGTATTAGTGAGAACCTAAATGTAAAAATACTCATTAGAGGCTGTATTCCCAGGCACAACAAAAGAGCAGTAGCAAATTGGAGGCTTAGCTGAGCTTTTTAAATACAGGCTGCTGTTGGTAGAATAGTACCAGTTTCAAAGTACCCATTCAATCCCCAGAGGTGTGGGAGTGGTGAACAGGTTTCTTGGTTTTTAAGAAGTCTGCTCTGAGCCTGTACCTGCTCAGAAAGAAATACAGAGATAAGTGTGGAAAATGACATCTGAGCATTAATGGTGATTCAAGTGCTTTGAAATTGCAAAAAATGACAAGAAAAGATAAAATATTCTTGCAGGAATTAGCACGTACGGAAATTAGTGCACAAACAATTTTTGATGGCGTAAAATGGAACAACTTTGGGAGGTAAAGATACAGTTTGACTGAAGGTGTGAACAGACAAGCCTGTAGGTTCTATTTCATTCAGGGCATTTGACCATGATTATGCCTGGCTTTTCTAAGAGATATTTCACATATAGTGCAGAAAAAGAAATTAGTCAGGTGTTAAGTAGTGGAGGGAGAAGTACTCCTAATACTCATTTGCCCCTCATTGCTAGTTACCATAGTATTTTTAAATTTTAATCAGGAGAATGAGCAGAAAGGATAAGGAAAATGAAGAAACAGAAGGATTAAAGTGCTGATTTAAAATATATCTTCCAACCTAAGAAGATAGCTCTTTGCCTAATGGAGGGATGTGGACAAGTTTGTTATGCTGAGTCCTCAGTGTCAGTGATAGCTTGCTCATAAGAAAATGTTAGCAGTAATGACAGAAGAAAGATAAGAAAGCTGAAGATTTACCTGAGTTAAAAATTGGAGATGGTGTTTAATGTTAATGAATTAATGAAAGCAGTGGAGAAATTGAGAAAAAACTATTTCTTTTGAAGAAGTATATTTTTTGTGGAAATTGGAACTTGGATAGGAGAAACTCTGATCTTCACTAGATGAAGTTGAATAAAAGGAAGATCCATTTGAACTATCAAACTGGCATGTGAGAGAACAAACAGTTTATTTTCTAAATAAGAATACTTAAATTACAGAAAATATAGCTAGAACAGTAAAATCTTTTTGTATAAATGCATGTAATCTCTGCAGGCATTTTTTATTCAAGATGCTAAATTAGGAGCTCTACTTCCCAGAATGGAAATAACGTTTCAAAAATTATGAAAGAATTCCTGACCCATGCACAAGCACAATTTTATCTCACCAACAACAACAACCAAGAAAAAAAAAAAAAAAAAAAAAAAAAAAAAAAAAAAAAAAACACCAAATTCTGCCTGTTTGTTCTGCTATTTGTTCTATAAGTGGGAAATTTTTTATTTAATTTAATTGAAGCTGTCAGTTTTCTTTTCTCCTGAGTGCTGATATTTTACTTATGTCCATTTTTAAGAAAAACGTAGAAAAGCAGTCCAGAAATAGTTGAAGGCTTCTCTTAATTCTTGGGCTGGATAAGTTTGCTCAGCTGTGTGTTATAGTGACATTATTACCAAGGATTGATAATATAGATTCAAGCATCTGAACCTAGCAACAGTGTCTGTTACTGGGTAATATCAAAGGTATCTACAGCTAAAAGATGAAAGAAGAGTTGATCTTTTTTCTTTTCCCTGTGCCTAATGACAAGTCATTCTTAGAAGTGTAGCATTCTTTTATTGCTTGTGTTGGTATTTCTTTTGCTCTCTTGCCACGTACTATATTAATTTTCAAAACAAGCAGTCACTTTTAAAGCTGCAAGGAATATGATGTAAGCTGGTAGATTGCTTTCTTCAAGTATCAGAGTTTTAATGGCAAATGTTTTGCTGCTGTGTTATTTATATTTGATAAAAACTTGCTTTTTAAGGAAAATATATTTGTATGACTTACTTATTTCTGTGACAGGTGCAGCCTAGGCCATTCTTGCTCCACACTCCTAGTTGTGTCCAGTTGATTAACAGAGTTGAATTTGTTTCTCTTTCAATGGGAAAACTTTTATGTCACTGCCTGTGAAGCAAGAGTTGGCTACTGCAGTTGTTCATCACTCTAATGGCTGATACTGCTCCCTGAAGATGTATTTCTCATCTCCAAAAAGGATGTAGAATTTCTTGATTTCTAAAATAAAATAACATGAATGCATTATCATAAAACTGTGAATAAATCAATGTTCCTTTTTTCTTTTGTTCTTGCTTTTCAAGCCTCCCTGTTTGCTGTAAGAATGGGGTTTCCATATGAAGATCTAACTACCCAGAAATCCCTTTCACTGTATTCAGAGTGGCTTAATCAAAGCTGTCAGCCAAACTACTGGAAGGTACAGTGCAGTGATGGCAGTGAAGGGGGGACTTGGAAAATCAGTGGTGCAGCATTGCCTCTTCCTTTCAGCTTATATTGAACTTACGCTTTACATGTGAAGAAAAAAAAGTTTTGCTTATTAGACAGATAAAAATTGATATTACTAAGCACTTGCTAGGCTTGGGAGTGTATGTGTCTAGTTATTATTTCTTAGATCCTGCTGCTTTTGACCTTGCTGCAGTGGTGTTTTGGTGTGGGAGTTATTTTTTAGTTCTTAACTGGGTCAGGACTTAGCAAAATAAACAAAGCAGTGGAGGTATTTTTTGATGCATGCATAAATTTCTGAAAGAAAACCTTAGAGTAGTAATTAAGGTCTTTAAATAGTTGAGAGGCTTTATGCAGACCTATGAATACATCAGGTTAGTCCAGATGTCCCTTAAACTTGCCTGTTGTGAGCTTGGCTTGTAGCTTGAATGAGGATTTTTTTTTTTTTTTTGCTTTGGGTGTTACAGATTTGTACATGCTTTTACAGTGGTTTGGGTGTTTTTTGATCAGTCAGTTGAGTAAAGGCAGAGTCTTTAATTTGAACAATGTAACTTTTCAAGGAAAACCTTTTTACTGTATAATACCAGAAATCAGTCTTTATTCATTATGCAAAACAGTTTGTGGGCTTTCAGTGCATCTCTGTGGTTTAAGTACTGGGCATCTAATGCCCTTATGGTAGATAATAGCTATTGATTGGAGTATTTGTTTATCTGTATTGAATATGTTATATCATTCATGCAAATCACTAATTACAGAATGTGGTGCCAGACTCTTCAAAATCCTGTGGACCATATAAACGGCGTGAAGAAGTAACTCATAAAGAGGAAGGGACCAGCTCACAGAGAAGTGTTCGTAACCATGATACTATAGGTAACACCTTTTGGGAACTCTGACGCTGATCTTTTTTTTCCTCATTCCTCTAATGATTAAATCACACTTATTTAAAGAAAAGAATTTCACGTAGGAATTATTTCCTGTTTATAGTGGTTTCAACATTCTGTTACTTATGTATTAGGATGGAATGCCTAAAAGTAGGATTTGTTCTTGTTTTTTTCCCAGTTCACTGGCTGCACAGACGCTTCGTTTTTTGCCATTAACTCTTGTTCATTGCCCTGCTGCATTTCCCACAGATACCTTGGCATAATTGCTTGGGCAGCTGTGGATGCTTAGAAAACTGATTAAGTTAAGAGTAATTATCTTGATTATGGTGTTCTGTCAGACTAACTTTAAAGGCCTTGCAGCAGTAGAAGAAATGGGTATACCATTAATCGTGTTTCCAGCTGAAAGTAGTGTTTGTCACACTCCTTAAGCTTATAAAATAAAGTTTGCTTTCATTTTTCTTCAGTTCTGGCTTTTTTCTAAATCAGAAACTAACATTAAAATAGGTTAGCAGTAGTAGTCACAAAAACTTCTAAGAGTTTACTGATTGAGCACTGTTAATTGCTAAGCGTGTAAGTTGATTAATGAGCAGATCAGACAAAGGACTAGATCATTTACAGATTCCTGTCTTTCATATCTTTATACTTTGTAGTCTTGAAACTTGCCCTTTGAATTTTTCTCAACTTAGCAATCCAGAACTTTTTGTCTCATGGTCTTTACAATACCAAGAATTAACAAGTTGTTTCAAGTGTGAATCTTTCTTCTGTGTTTCTAGTTAATCCTACTAGTAATCAATTAACAGTCTACAGAAGTCAGGCGACCTACCAGTTTTTAAGTTGATAGCTAGCTTACTTACTGGGGTAATTCAGTAAGTGCTGGAAAACTTAGAAATTGTGGAGTGTCAGGAGAGAGGAATCTGCTATATACAATTCAAGAATTGATCTACCATTAAGTAGTCCTAACTGTTTTAGTAAATGATGTTATTTTGTACTAATATTTCACCTTTTCCCACCCCATTGTTTTACATATGAAATATCTCTGTGAGTAGCACATTTTGAGAAGAGTCTTCAATCAGCATGCATTTAGGACATTGGTAGGAACTGATGTCCTTCCAGTCTTTTTGCAGAGGCCATTGGGTCTGTACCTCTGTTTTCAGCTCCTGCTGGTCATGACACTTTTCTGTGAGAAGAAAATATTGCTTAGTGAGGTCAGAGAAACAGAATTCAGCTCATCAAATTCTGCTTCTTGGCTCTTAGTTTGTACTGGAGTTTTATGGTAGCAGCAGTTCCTGCCCTCTCCTGCTCTGTGGTGGTAAAGTCTTGTTCTATGGAGAAGCAACTGATCCCAAATCCAATTCGAAGTGACAATCTAAACTTCATTAGGATGAGGCAGTGGCTTTCTCACCAGCACAAAATTTGCAAGGGGTAGGCTCATCCCTACATTTGGTTTTCTGTCATGTAATTGTAGTTACTTTGGTGGGCAGTATGTCATCTTCTGCCGAGTGTAAGGTCATGCTTCTGACTTTTTTAACATTTCCTTCAAATACCATTTATAATTTCTAAACTTTGCTGTTCTGATGGTATTGGTGCTTGCTGTGGGGACACCAGGTACTTGTTCTCTGCTGGTTAACAAAGTTGTGTATCAGGAGACAGTGGCTGCATGGGCAGCAGTAACAAATAGCTCTGAGCAGTGCAGCACTCACTGTTTCACACTCCTTTTTGAGCTCTTGTAATAGATCGTAAAAAATTTCAAGTCTCTTTTAAAAAGAACTTGTTTTCCTAAAGAGTACAGCTCTTGTATTTCAGGATATCAGTAATTTGAATAGTCTGGGCATTGTAGTTCTGTCTGATAAGCATAGTGTCAACTAAATAAATAAGTTGGTAGTGTTCCTGAATATGTTTTGTCCCTGTTGAAAATCTTAGGTATGGTTGTAATTGGTGTGAGTGGAACTGTTGCTTCTGGGACATCTACTAATGGTGCAGTCCACAAACTTCCAGGGTTAGTATCTCTGATTTTACAAAAAACCTTTTTTCCCCACCTTGTTTCCTATGTTAAACTTGTCATTGGGGTTTAAAGTGTTAACTTTTAGATCACAAAATGTCTTTGCTTTTTTTTGTGCACTTGCCATAAATTCTCATATTGAGAAGCTGATTCAGTTGCAAGACTACATGTGTTTATTTGAGGGAATGCTTGTTTTTCAGCTTGCTTAATTCACCATATCGAGACACAAGCAACTGGCACAGTTGTGAGACAACTTGTAAGGCAAGGCACCAGAGACAAACAAGCATTTTGGAGAGGCACACAGTCTCCTAAGAAATGTACATAATAACAGACCCTCAGGCTTGTGTTTTGCCTTTGAGATACTTTTTATACACAGTTAGGATTATTGTCTGTCAACCAAGTTAGACAATTTCTGCATGTAGCAACAAGTTATTGAACATACTAATGTCCCCAGCTGCCTACTGCTGCCCACAGACTAAACCTCAGTGGCTTAACTGTAGTCAGTACAATAACAGACAGTTACGCACTGCAGGTGGACTAAGCCTCGGGTCAGTCAGTTCACTTTTACAGGTAGTTTTGAGACAAGACTTTTGACTGCAGTGGATTGACCTCTTTACCTGTTCTGTCCTCCTGTGGGTTTAGTGCTAAGTCAGCTGGAGGCAGTAAGGCTGACAGAGTTTGGGTTTTGTTTTCTGTTGTTCGCTACAGCCGTGTTGGAGACTCTCCGATCGCCGGAGCGGGATCCTACGCGGACAGTACAGCTGGAGGAGCTGCAGCCACCGGGGATGGCGACATCATGATGCGCTTCTTACCCAGGTTTGTCCTTAGGGCACACTGCTACATTTCTGCAGCAAAATGTGCACTCAGCAAATGAAGAAATTGATTAAAAATATGGTCTGACTTAGTGAAGTGAGAGTAAAGGAAGGAGGGGAAGGGGAAAGAACAGTAGCAGAACCAAGTTACCCTTATGATCTGTCTTAAAAGGAGACTTAAATATCTGCACGACAGATCCCTTAATACTGCCAAGCTGTGAGCAAACAGGCAGCGGGTAATATTTCCAACCTGTATGCTTTTTAGCAGAACTGATTAGCTTTCTTCTTCAAAGCATTTTGTTGTGTGGCAAAGTATCATAAATTGTAGAAAGCATGAGGTGTGGGTCTCAGCTCACTCAGAAACTATCACTGCAGCAATCCTTTGTAATTGCATCTAATTTGAAACTGAAAGAGGTGTTTTAGTGTTGTCACCGTGGTTGTATAAACTGTGTAAGATACAGCTCTCTTCAGTCTCAGCAGGAATCAATTATGGAAGTCCATGCTGAATATAATGGGCACTGATGCTTGAAGGATAATATGGAAGTGGCCTTCATATTGTTCAGGCAACTTTTCTGAAACTCTGGCAGCCAAGAAAGCCTGCTAGCTGTTGCATATTTACAGATGTTGTCTTTGAATTTCATGCTGTTCTGAGTCAGTCTTCCTAATACAAGGCAGTTGAGAACTTCATGAATTATCTATCTTGTCATACAAGATACCAAGATGAGTAGTGAGTTCATCTCTACTATAAGGTTAGTCAGTAAAAGTTTAGTGTGCACTTAAGCAGCCTCAAGTGTTTGTCTGTAATGCCTGAAACATTTCATGTTGGCACCAGTGGGTTAACCACCAGTCTGGGTGGTTAATTACTGGTTCCTTATTGATAAAGATTTTTACTAATTCCATGATATTTAGATATTCTCACATGAAAACAAAGATAAGAATTAACCTCCCAGAAATGAAAGAAGTGTCAAATAAAGGGCAAAATTGCTAATATTTTCTCTCTGCCTTCCTTGAGGTGGTAACTTCTTGTTGAGTTTCTGATTAGTGAAGAGACCCCTGTGAAATACAACTTAATATTCAGATAGTTATCTTTAGATAACTTGAACCTCCTTGATTGGTAGAATAAATCAAAGATAATAGGGAGTCTCAAAATGCAAAAGTTGTTCTTTTCTGTGGTATTTTGATAACATCTGTAATTAATGCAATCTGTAGATGTCTCAGTGTAATGAGTTGGTCTTGGTATATGCATCTTTCATCAAAGTGGTAAAATGTTTGCTTGTAAGTTATGCCATGAGTTCCCATTTAATCTTGAGGTTCTGAAAGAAAACGGCAACATAAATAATTTTTCACCTCAAGACATTTTGGAAATGCAACTGGTTCATCTAAAGCAATTACTCATAGAATAAGGGTTTTTAATCACTTTGCAAAATGTTTGAAAGTGGCTCAAAGTCCTGATCATTGTACCTTCATGTTCTTAAAATAAAGAAAATGTGTCAATTTTGATGTTTTCAGAAACCTAATTTTTTTGAAAGATTTTTTTAATGCTTACTGAACTCAATAATTTATTACTAATGCAATACTGAGTTTTCCTCAAAAAATTATCTTGACATTAGCCTTTCTGAAAACTAGCAATTACTTCTAATGTCAAACTCAATCATGTAATGGAAAATAGAAGTCATTAAGTCTTCTAAGACACTGCTCCTTGCAGTTCTTTAACTGATTTTTTGCTTAGCCTCTTCTACTGCAAATGATCAGAGTTCTCTCTTGGCTTGGCCTGCCATAGAATGATACATGGTATAGATGTCATCTTGTAGTCCCTTTTAGTCTTGTTTTTAATTGTTTTTTATGTAGAATTTGAGTAATAATTGCCAATATGAAGTTAGCCTAAAAATTATTTATGATGTGTTTCCATTATTCAAATAAACCAGGATCTCTTCTGTGGTATTTTAAATTATATAACCTGAGTATGGCTAATTTTCTGGGCATGGGATTGGCTTTCTTTTAGTTATCAAGCTGTGGAATATATGAGGATGGGAATGGACCCAACAGTAGCCTGTCAGAAAGTTGTTTCCAGAATCCAGAAGTACGCTCCAAATTTCTATGGTGCTATCATTTGTGCCAATACAACTGGAAGTTATGGTATGTATTTTGTTTTGCAGACCTTTACTAGGTCACAGATGTACAAAACTGAACATATATTTTAAAGAAGCCTTTAATTATTCTTTGAAGACCGCAGCAGTACTGGCCATTCACAGTATGGAACACTGGTTAGCAGGGCAGCTCTGTCCTCGTGCAGAGTGGAGATAATTTAATTGTGCATTTTGATGTCTTAGACCTTGACAAAATATATGGAAGTCTTAGCAAAACTCAAAAATATTTACAACCTTCATTTGTTGTCCTGGGCTGTATACATTTCATTTGAAGGTTTTTAAAAAAAGACTGCTTTGCCTTCCCTAAATATGGCATAAGGGAGGTAGAATATGAATGTTAAGCATAGCTTCAAAGTGATCTAAGAGTAGTCATTGTGCCAGGCATCTCATTAGTGAACTCTTAGATCAGTAGGAAGTACAATTTGCTAATCAATGTGGATTATTTAGTTAGACTGCTTTGCTTATTCTTTGATCTCTTACTTCCTATAGTTCTGTGTTTAAGAGATTAGTGTGGAAGGAACTCATTAAATTAATCAGGATTGAAAGAGAGAGAGATTTTCCTGACTTGTGTTACGGTTTTGAATTGTAGTATAAGGGCATTAATTGCACTACAGCAGTATTGTATTTTAACTTAAAAATTGAATACTTTCAAGATGTCTTGGGTTAAACAGATTGTGAAGGAATAATTATACCACTGTAGTAGAATTAGTAACTGGATTTTTAGATGGTAAAATACAGAGACACTAATCCCAAATGTAGCAAATTATAATTTTTTTCTTTTTTTCCTAGGTGCTGCATGTAATAAAATTCCAGGATTCACTCAGTTTCACTTCATGGTTTCAAGCCCTTTGCTAGCTCGACCAACTGAGCAAGTAGTGGACTGTATTTAATTACATTTGTCCTATTAGCATCTCAACTTAGAAGAGGACAGTGCCAAGTTCCACCAGTTACTGCTTCTTAAAATGGTTGTTTCTAGAATTTAATGGCTATTATGGTCTGCTTGTTTTCCTAAGAACTGAGCAGCTGGAAGTGATGAATAGTAACCAATTGAAGAGGCCCTTTGCCTTGCCATTTAAAAATATATTTGTCAGACATCTGGAATAACAGGCTGGAAGTGGAACTATGTTGGGAAAACTTAGGTTGGGAATATTTAATGGTCCTTCTAAGATTTAGTCCAGTTTTATTTTTTCTTGAAAATTGCATGAAAATGTTGACACACAAGGAAAGGGATTTGAGGAGTAGTGGAGACTATTTCAAAGCTTTAATGGAGAGACAAGAAGTGGTAATGGACCCTTCTAACTTGTTCCACAACAGCTGAGTATACGTTTGAATAGAGAGTACATGCAAGCATCCCTGATAGTACAAGTCTTCAAGGAATTTTGGTTGAGTGATTGTATGTGAAGACAACTGGAAATCATCCTGTCACCTGTTTTTTGTAGTGGAAGTTAAGTTATGAACCATAATCACAGTGATTTCCTTGTCAGTGATGTGCTGTGCACTCTCCTTGTCCTACAGCGCATTAACCTCTGCAAAGGAGCAGTTGAATGCCTGGAGTGTGACAGTTATCCACAGCTTTGGGTTTTGTCACTTTCTGTGTCTAGAGATACCAGGATTCATTTGTAATAGAACTTTAGCATCATGAGGATTGTTCCACAGATATTTCAAGATCTGTTGGATCATTTTCTTAAACTGGTGGTTTGCTGATCATTTGATGGAATCTTTGCTAGACTTGAGCTAGGAAATGGCAAAAGAGGGGAAAGAGTAAAAAGAGTGTGTCTTGTCATTTTAATTATTCTCTGTCTACTTAAATAAAATCATTGGGTAATAAAAGCACACCTTAATGTATTAGTAAAGTGGTTCAGATGATTGTGTACTGTGCCTTAGATTGATTGTTTCTTTCTCTTTCAAGCTGGTATCTTTAAAAGCTGGAAAAAAACCATTCAAACTAGAATGTCTGTCTTTAATGGGCTGCTATTGAACTTCATCAACAAAGTGATTACTCACTTCTGTCACTGGATCCTCAGAGCACATTGTAGCAGTGTTCACTGCAGGCCACAGAAAGCTTTTGCCAGAGAAACTCCTGCTGAATACATCTGTAATGGCTTAAGATGTTTTCTGCCTATGCTACCTACAGTCCATCTGCTGTGGCTGCTCCATCTTCAGATAACTCTAGCAGTCAAGTGCAAATAGATTAATAAAATCCTAGTGATTGTACTTTGAAGGTTGCATTGTAGATTATGTACATGGAAGGTTCAGTACTAGAAGCTAAGTGGCAATGTCTCAAATTGCTGCAGCTGAATCCTTCAGGATTCATTTCTGAGAGAGGTTTGGGAACATCCATAGCTTGCTTTCTGGAGTACTTACATCACTCTGTACTAGCTAGACTGTGCCAGTAAAGGTTGTGGGTGTCCTGTAACAGTGCACCTTGAAGTCACCATTACAGTGCTAACTTCCTACATAGTCACCCTCTCTGTGCTGCTTGACAGCAGCTGAACATGAGCCAGCTGTGCCCAGGTGGCCCAGAAGGCCAATGCTATCCTGGCCTGAACCAGCAATAGTGTGGCCAGTGGGACCAGGACAGGGATTGTCCCCTGTACTCGGCACTGGTGAAACTACGCTTTGAGTGCTGTGTCCAGTTCTGGGCCCCACAAAACACAAGGACATTGAGGGGCTGGAGTGAGCCCAGAGAAGAGCAACAGAGCTCATGAAGGGTCTAGAGAGTAAATTCTAGGAGCGGCTGAGGGAGTGGGGTTGTTTAGCCTGGAGAACAGGAGGCTCAGGGGAGACCCTATTGTTCTCTACAATTGCCCAAAGGGAGGTTGTAGCAAGGTGGGAGGCAGCCTCTCTACCCAGACTTCCAGTGACAGGACAAGGGAAAATGGCCTCAAGCTGTGCCAAGGGAAGTTCAGGTTGGATATCAGGAGGAGTTTCTTCACTGGAAGGGTAGTCAAGCATAGGAATGGGCTGCCCAGGGAGATGGTGGAGTCAGTATCTCTAGAAGTGTTCCATAAAAGACTGGACATGGCACTTTGTAGTATAGTTTTTTTGGCATGGTGATGAGAGGTTGGACTTGGTGATCCTGGAGATCTTTTCCAACCTTATTGATTCCATTATTCTATGAAAATTACTTGTCTCTGTGAGACAAAGGCACTAATACATGAGGTTTGATAATGTGGATTTCTCTGTGATGATGCATTAGTTATAAATTGAAGGGTTAGTTTGTGTAAATTATTTTGATACATCATTAATTTGGCAATATATTAAATCATAATATCAAGAATGTACCATTCTGATGTTATGGACAGAATTGAGAATTAGAAAAATAACATGTTTGATATTCTGTCTTAAAATTCCTTTAAAGGTTGTTAAGGGTGTTTTGTTATGCTTAGCAGACACACAAACTCTTAGGAAAGATAAATATCAAGTGCAAACTCTTGTCAAAAGTATGCAAAAACTGTGACAATTTGTGTTGAGGTTGCAAAAAAGTATTTTGCTGGTTTGATTTCATTTTTTACTATCCAACTTTTATGACACAGAATAGGAGGATTTGTGGTTTAGTGGTGCGATTGAATGCATTTGTCTGTAAAGCTCTGTGGCTTTTTTAAGTTCATTGGCTTCTTTATAGCCATTTTTTTCTGTTTCTAAAGACAGAAAAAGAGTCTTTGCTCAATGGTCTGAATAAAAGTGAACTATGCTCTGTTTTTGCATGGTGTCAAATTGTTCCTTAATAAAGCAATTTGTGTGTACCCTGCCAATGTTTTGTATGCACTTACTGAAGAAAGTGTTCCTGTCATTTCACTATTTGTAGGTTACCACTGAAACACATTCTTTCACTTGTAACTGGCTCAGTCAGGAATAATTCAGAGTTTTAGAGAATTCAAGATTGATTTCTAGATGGAATCTACAATACAGTATAAACTGAAGTGAATCTGTTAGCATTTGTTGTTTATCACATAATTGTTGTAACTCATTAACAGTGCTGTTCATTCTTGTTTTGAAACACAGAATGTGTGCAGGATTTCTGTGCTATTATCTATAGTCTGTGTGCCTGGAAAAACATCATCTGTACAGTTAAATTTACTCCAGCTCTAATAGCAAGCAGGTATGTTATATATTAAGCACTGAAATACAGATGTTTTCACGGGAGGGTCTGTTCATTCCTCCACATAAATTCCATTAAATTTACAGCAAAAACTGAAATGTTCATGGAGCAGAAATGACTGAATCTGGATTTTGTGGTTAATACCATTGTTGTTTAAGCTGCTGAGTCGGAAGCAAACATTTATGTTTGTGCATTTAACAGCCTTAGCTGTGTTTTCATTTCCTTTTCCCCCTGACATTTGGAATCAGCGTAATTAAATACAGCTGCTGGTGCAGTGCTCTCTTGGTGAGATTAGCTCATACCTTTACAGTGACATGGTAGTCTGTGAAATAAAAGCAATAGCAACTTCAAAGGGTGGCAGTTCAGGGAATCCCTGCTACTGCTGACTTTTTTTCTTTTTCCTAAGAAGATAGGGGAAAAGCTTTAGTTTCGATTATATTTTTTCCAGGTAGAGCTTTACAGAAGCAATTGTACTCTAAATGCCAGGAGGTTTTATCAGTTAGAAATGGTGATTTTGGTGCTCTGCATAGAAAATAATCTGTCATGTATTAGATGAACAGGAAGTTTCATATTTTCATCATACTTGCCAGACAGACTCTGAAATACATTTTGACCCTAATTCTGTTGGTTGCCATGTTATGATTTTGATTGCTGGTGTTGTGTAATTATATAGAAAGCAGTGGACTTTGCCACTTGAATGTAGTTGGAAAGTTGGGTTGCACTTTATAATTTTAATTTCTAAACATCTATCATTTAAAGATCTGGAGAAATAAGAAATTCAATTTAGCAAGAAATCCTGTGGCCTTGTTTATTTTGGATATTCTTAAGTACAGATGGGAAGGCCCAAAGTTGTTATTTTTCCAATACAAATATAGAAAGATTGTTATAGACCTAACCCTCCCAAACAGGAGAAAGGCTTTTCCCCCTATGATCAGAAGCATCCAGTGGTGGTTTTCCTGTTCTGCCATTAATGGTACTTCATATTTTCTTCAAATCTATCATTTGTCTGTTTACAAATGTTTTCTTTATATTAATTTTGCTTTCTCTGCTGTCAGCAGACCTGTCATAACAGCTTTCCTGACACATTCTGGCCATACCCATCCAGGTTTAACTGTTGGTTAATTTTCTTTTGGAAGTGTACTTCATGCATGATGTAGACTGTGTTGTACAATTTTTTCATGTAGTATTTGGCAGGGAGTATTCAGTTCTATATGATATGACCTTCTAAAGGTGGCATAATTACTGAAGCAGTAGATTACAGTATTGCAACAGTATTGGTTTAGAATTATACTTAGTGAGATCATGAATGCTTATTGTTCATAAGGAGATGCTTGATGGCATATGTGATTATTTATGAGATACAGTGTGACAGGCTTTTTGAAAATAAAAACAGTTGCACTGCTAGCTTAATGCTGCTTCTGGGTAGATGTTGTTACAAGAAAAATTCCAAAACAAATTATCATGGATCATCTGTGATATTTATGGTTGGGTTGGCAGCCTGATACATAGAGAAGTACAAAGGAACTGAAACTTGCCATAAATTAATATTTTTATCTGCAGGATTTTTCCTGAGCATTGGGTAGCAATGTAGAACTGACAGTTTCCTACTTTCCTCGTGTAATCATTTCTTTAACTATGTGGGGTTTTTTTTCTGAAGGATTTACAGTAACATATGCACCAAAATATTATAGCTTAAAAGGGTGGATATGAAAGGTATTATAAACAAGTTTAATTCATATGCAGTCAAGCATGTTTTGCTAATCTGGTTGTTAATGAAGACTAATTTGTATGTTACAGAGTAGAAAATAAATTACATTAGAGTAGCTGCAGTGTTAATGAACTGTAGCTGTTAACATTCCATCTGTACCCATTCTTACAAATCTGCCAACATGAAAAGAATCTCACTGTGATCTCACTTCTCAGCTAGAGTTATGACAGTTTGTGTTAGTGCTTAGTGAAGGTGTTAGCCCTAAAAATGTGTCTTTAGGGGTAACATCACTTTGCCATGTGAGTTTGAGGGTGTTACCAGCCTTTAACTGATTCCTGCAGGGCTCCTTCTCCCTGCCTGCTGTGTCTCTTTGCTGGAGGTTACTGTTCCTATACTGGGGCTGCCAGACTGGTGCATGCTTCGTTCCACATCCAACAGTTCTGGAACTGCCCTCTGACCTCCCTCTGCGCTTTGCATTTGAATAGCAGTTGCCTGCACCCCATTCCATCACCTCTGCTGTGGGGTTCATAACTTCCCATCTAAGAGCTGCAAGGAAAGGTTGCAGGGCTTGCTGGGGAAGCATGAATCAGGTAGCATCATTCCTGCAAGCATTTGAGCTCCAAGAATCATAGGTACAGCAATGCTAATAACATCTACCAAATGCAACTGTATTGGACAAAAAACAATTAAGTGTTAATAACAATTAACAGTTAATAATGAAGGGCTGAAGACAAGGTTATATTTTGTCCTTCTCTCAAGGATGGATTCAGCTGAAGGAAAACTTGGCTGCTCAAAAGGGGTGGTGATGCCTTAAGCTTTAGCTGATATATTTGCAGATTCTGTGCTGCACAGGGGCACAGTTCTGAGCCTCATATTAAGTGCCAGTAGGCTCTCTTCACAGGGTAGGTAGGCAAAACAAATGCGTTTCCTGCTGAGAACCAAGGGCAGCTCTCAGCCCAACAGCATAAACAATGGTGGACTGAAGAGAGAAAACAAGAAGGATGAGACCTCACAACCTGAAGCTGTAACTGGGCAATTAAACGCCAATATGCAAATGGAACAAAACTTATAAAAATGTAAGATCTCCTAACCAGTCATCCATCTTGTGACTGTTAGTTCACTCTGGGTGCAGCCTTGGTCAGGCACCTGTCCTGCCCAAAGTGGATCCTGAAAGCCTTTCAATAAATACCTACTTTATTCTCTACCTCTGTCCAGTCTCTGTTTCAGATCAGCCTTCCAAGGCATCACTGGTACTACCCACATCCTGAAGTATGTATTCTCCAGTTACGCAGTTGGTTCTGGTAGTTGTGCAGCTCCACAAAATGGATCAGCTTGCTGTCTGGCTAAAAATAAATGATTTTTTTCTTTTTCAAAATGTAAGCAAGCTGTTCTGTTTCACTTTAGGGCCACACAGTTGCTAGCACTAAAGGTAGAATGCTGGAATACACAGTAGGGCACTGAGGAGCACGGGAAATCATCCAGCTGGTGACAGCACGTCCTTAGTTTGGAAAAAGAAGACTCTTCTAAATTTTCCTGTAGGTTGAAGTAAGGTGCCTGTCTCTCTACAGGTTCCATGATTCAACCCTCAGGCTAGAGGCTCATCTACTGTTTTTCCCCCAATAAAATTCAGTAAAAGATATGAAAAATCAGGATTGGCATCCAGTGTTCTTTTATTTTTTTATCAACAGGCTATTGTAATGGTTCCCTTATTCTCTCTTCTGTCATGTAAATACTTAATTACCTACCATAGGTTTCCCATTTTTAGGATGGGAAAGTACAGACTCCCCATATAACTTTCGGATCACCTTCTCTTTGTTAAAATGTGAATTTGAATTTCTGCTGACTGAGGAGGCTTTGCAACTTCCGAACAGCTGCTGCTACTACAATGCTTTATGAAAATGTGAGCACTATGAATTCAGTCTCCTTGACTGGCTATTTAATTGAAAGTCTCTGTGAGATGTGCTTTGTGTTAACACGGCTGTGTTTGGACAGACTATGAGATTGGATTCTTGGGGAGTTCTGTCACAGGGATGTCTGGTTACTGAATCACAAAGAGTTTTCAGGAAGAGACAATCACCAATATGCTCAGTGGAGCTAAGATAACATCTGCAGGCACACTCAAGAATAGAGCCATAACCCTGTAACTTAATTTGAGAAATCAAGACTTTTTCAGACTTGAGAATAGAAGTTTGATCTTGCATAAAGTTGTACTTTTATAACAATAATTTAGTGCCTCACTCTGAGAAATGTAAGTGCTAATGCTGGATAAATATTCCAACTGTCATTTATAATTATAATTTTTGCACTTTGGTCAGGCAGCTATTCATAATATGCCTATCAGTGTTGAACTTAACCATTATGTTCTGCTTTGTACCTATGAATTTTCCAGGTTTGGCGTTTGGGAGGAACTTCAAATGTGTACTGGAAGCTGAGGCAATGTGGTCATCCAATAGACTATCTCATGTAAGTGCCTCTAAAGTATTTCTCACTGCACATAAAGTATTTCTCACAGCAAATAACAAAATCCCTGGACAATGCAGTACTACTGAAGCCTTTAGTCTCAGTGTTCGTTTAGAGTGCTCCAAAAAGGGAAAAGTTGCCTTTTCTTGGGAAATTCCAGAAGAGACCTAGGCACCAGAGTCCAACATTTTAAGCTTTATGAAGACCTCAGTACTTTGTAGCAGCTGCTACTTTCTTTCTTTGTAAGTATCCCACATCTGTGTGGTTTGTTAGTGAGGTTGCATAAAACCAGAAGTTCCCACTGCTATTAAGATAAACAGACCCTCGAGCTCAGCCCCAGGGCCTTGCTGGATGAACCTGCTGGCACAGAGTGCTGCTCGGCAGGCAGGGACTTTGTGCATCTGTGCCTTGTTGCATTTCTTCTAATGACTGTGCTATTATATGAGCAACATGAAAATCCATGTTCAAATAATAACCTGCCAAATTATCCTAGAATACTGAGGCCAAAGAATCTTTTTCTCCTCATTTTTCTTTAATAAAGTAGCAATTCATTTGTACTAGATGAAACAGTTCCAGTAAGGAATGTGAGATGATGAGGAAAATAGCACGTGAAGATCTGCTTCTTTAGGAAGATGGAAGACTCCACAAGGATGCACATCCTGACCCATGTCTGTTACTGTCAGTGCTGATTAGGTAATGTGTAAATCCACACATACAGGTAACCAAGGCAATCACCAAGCCACAGCTAAAATGGAGAGATTTATTTAATTCCCCTGTTCACAACACAGAGACACAGGCTCCTTGGGCTTAGCTCATCCTAGTAGGCACCAGGAGGGTCTCTGCCTGCCTCAGTACTACAAAAGGCTTTGTGCATCTCTGGGAGAGTGTGTTGTGTTTACAAGAATTCCATTTATAACAGGCACAGGATAAACCACACTAGACATAATGAATGGACATATTTTTCCCACACTGACATTTTTAGCAATCCCAGCTGCAAGGTCACTTTGAGTGAAATTATTCCGTCCTCCTTACCACATCTTCTGGTTTTAACCCTTTCCTCCCAACAGGTAGTATGTGGTAAGCATTCCTTCAATACCAGCAGAACTCAGAAAACAGACCAAGTTCCTGAGTGGTTCACTAATAAGGCATTAAGGCAACTTTCTGGTAAAATTTTGACAGCAAGAATTTGTTGTCAACGTGGTTCTTTAACTTCCCATTTATGACATTTTCATTTTAACAAGTATCTGTTCCCAGTAATATTATGACTTCATAGTAAATGACTAACAGTATATGTATCTCATGCCTCTTCTCTCATGGAATAAATAAATTTTATTCTCAAACCAAATATGTGACTACCAGCTTAGGCACAACCCTTTTCTTTATGCAGTTGCAGTTTCAGGTCTGCCATCCTGTGTGTGATATTTACAGTTAACAAGTTTCAGTATTTGTAATGATGTTCTGATAATGTTAGCAGCCTGTCCACAGGAGAACAATTTAGCAGATATCATTGTAATCTCAGTAATTAATTAATGAACAGTAAATCTTTCTTACATCCAAGAATGTTTACTTTAGCCTTACTTAATAGGGTTACAGAAACATGTGTTTGGAAATGACACTTCAGGGTGAGCTATCTGGTAAAGCAGTGTTACAGCCTGAAGAGAAAAGTGCACACTCATTAGGTAAGAGATTGTGACTGCCATCTGTCTTCATCATATGGCCAAGCACATAAAATTTATGTTTCAGGATATTTTATAACAAAAACAGCTTCATTCATTCATTCATTCATTCATTCATTCATTCAGTCATTCATTCATTCATTCATTCATTCTTATTGCAGGGAATAAGTGGGAATTGTTTTATTTTCTTCTGCAATCTGAGTACTTCCTTTCCTGCACCTTGACTGCCTCAAACTCACACTTCTATGGAGTCTTCTAAAACTTCTGGAAAAATTCTAGTTCTAGCAGACCAAAACAAATTGCTGGACTTGCTTTTGTACCAGAGAAGAGAGTTAGGGTCATCTGGCAGGCCTGCAAAGAAATTATAGAATAAATTACCATTACTATAATGTATTTGTCATGGTGGAAAATTATATGTGAATGATCATAAAGAACAATTGAAGGTCATTTCTTTTGACTTTACTCTTTGTTTGCAATGCAAAATCCTTTTATTATTTGCAATATCTAGGAAACAATATTTTCAGTGGGTATGTTCAGTATTCTCTAACTTAGCAGCTTTCAGAAAACAAGGTAATTACAGATAGCCTTGATTTTAAATATATGGTTTCAGTTGGGTATACTTTCATTTTCAAAGTTGATGTAGTTGTGCTCTTTTAGTACTTAACAGCGAGTTTATCCCTGGTTCTTGACTCACTTATTGTGGGCAGATGCAGCCTGCTGCCAGTTGGTGCCTGAGCCCACAGTTCTGCTACTAAAGGAGTAGAATCCAAGAGCTGCAGATTTTGTGTGTCCCCCAGTCATTCTTATTCTTGGGAAACAATCCCAGCATCAGTTACAAGGGTTTTTTTCTGTAATTTTTTCAATCAAGCAGCCCAAACAAGCTCTAAATATAGTGTGAATATAATCACCTAAACTGTCATTAAAAGGCTCATCTCAATCAGCAGAGCCTGCTAGCTGATTGTCACCTGAAACAGTGCAATTAACACAATGACTAGTATTTTTGACAATATAGAAGAGTGTAACATGATTAATAGTGCTATCTCAGGAATGTGTATTTCCAGTATTTATTGCCATTAAAGCTGTCAGTCCTGCATACCATATCAATTTTTAAGACTTCACAACAGATACAGCTAAATGGATATATGAAAAGTAGGCTTTATCTGGCTTCTAGAAATTTTAGGAACAAAGTTCAAGTGCTTGAATTTTTTCATGTGCTTCATATGTTGGTATAACAATAAATTAAATGAAGTTAATCCATCCTGTGCAATGACTAAGTCTTTAAACTGAACGTGAAAGTGTTCTAGGGAGCACCCAAATGTAGCTTGTGTAGAGCAATGAGGAGGAAACAAAAGTTGTTTGAATTGCAGCTGGTAATCATTATTAGGGAATGAGTTCAGTAGTACCTAATGTATTACATTCAAACTAGCATCACCTGAGATCTGCTAAATAAAATTTTAGGCTAGTAATCATGCCAGGTTTTTTGAGTTTTTCTGGGGAGGGAGGGGCAGTGAGAGGGAAAAGAACCTCCTAAAATGCACTATAGTTTCATTAGGGTTTTATTTCCCTCACCTGAATTCCACCTTCTATTTTGTCCCATAACTATTTTTCTGGTGTTTCAATCTATAATTAAATAATTCCTGTTCTAATTAATTAAAACAAATTATAATTAGCAAAATATAAGTAGTTGAAGCTTGTGTAGGTACTGTAATATCTGCATATCTGAGTAGTTTTATGGTGGAAGTTTTTTCATGTGTGTGTCTCATTCTGCATTACTGTGTCCAAACATGCCAAGTCAGGCTGCAGAGGGATCCTTTGTATGGTTACACCTTGCTTTGACACCTGATCTTTGTCAGGGTTGATCTTTGTTGGAGGATAAAGGTCAGTGTGGAGGCTGACAGGCCAAACTCTAAGTCAGCCACACTCCCCTGGAGAGAGAAAACCCTTAGGCCCAGACACGCCACACACCCCTTGAGGGAGTAACCCTCACTGATAGCTCCAAGTTATGGCAAGCAAAAGTTTTAGTCTCAGTGTGCTTTGCTGTTCCTATGTTAATCCATTGTGCCCCATTGGCCCTTCCCCCTTGCTCCGCCCCTGAGTCCTCAGATGATTGGCCCTGCTGTTAAACCCCGCCCCCTGCCCTGCCCATATAAACCCCTGCTCCCTCTGGCTCTTTGTCCATTGTCTCCTCTGAAAAAGCGGCTGAATAAAGCCTCCTGTGGAACTCCATACAAAGGCTGCATCTCTTCCTTCAGCATTGCCCCAAAGAGCTGATTTCACTGAAGAGCTCGTAATCACTCAGCAGCAGCACACCTGTGCCTTTGGGACGCCCTATGTGCCTGTGCCTTTGGGACGCCCTATGTGCCTGTGCCTTTGGGACGTCCTTCTAAGGACACTTCTACAGAATGTTGCAGCATTCTGACCACCACTGCCCACCATGACTCTTTAGTAACTAATGTCAATGTATGTGTTTAGTGCATTTCCCCTGCAAAAGGAAAATGTATTTTCTAGTGTGTTTATATGATGGTGGCTTTTTTGACTTTTAGTTCTTTTTTAGTGGTTCCACGTCTCATAAAGATTTAAGTTTCAAAAGTAACTTTCTGAAACCTTCTCTCCTTATTGTGAACTTGTGAAACATTGTTACTACTTTTAGCATCTGAAGCTGGTTTAAATTAGCCTCTGGTAAATTATGAAGGGTTTTTGCACATCAAATCGTTACTGTCACTGTCATCATGAGTACTGTGATAGAATAAAATAAGTTATGTTTAAAGAAAACAGCCAGAAAAAAATTCTAAATCCACCTTTTCTACAAAAGTGTAGGGTAGATGATTACTTAATCCTTTTTAGGTGTAAAGGAATGTGAGGAATATATGATGCTCCAGCTTCTATGGCAAGGCCCACTTCTAGTACTGTATCTTTGGAACTGTCTGGAATCCAGTTGAAGCACAGTCAGCACCACTTACACAAATCATTTTCTAGTCTAGTGAAATCTGCAGTTGGATTTACTCAAATCCTGAGATTAAAGCCTGTTTAATCTGAGCTCAGAGCAGTTGGATTGCAGTTAAACTGTTGGATGATCTAAAATGCAGATGGAGATAATACAGATTGGAGTGAACGACCACACTTGGTGTCTGACTTAGATTTCAGCTGTGTATGTAGTTGAAGCAGTCAAATGGGTCTTGTCCTGCCAAAACAAGAACTCTTGCTTCACCTTCCCCTTCTGTGCTCCTACCTACACAGTTCATGCCACCTTTAAGTCAGGCTCTGCTGCTCAGTGCTGAGAGTCTCTCTTTGCTCTGCCATCTCTGTTAAGAAGATTCACCTAAAACCTCAGTATTAAGAGGCAAGTAGAGTTAGCACCTTTGCATAGTATGATCATATCACATGGATAATTGCTGAAAGACCGTCATGGTGTATGAAGTTGATTTTATAATAAAAAATTATAAAGCATACAGACTCTGCAGAGACCTGCACTTTCTACAGCAGTGGTAATTCAGTAAGTTAACTAAAGCACTAACTATGTTTAGACAATACTGTGTACACTCTGAATTTTCCTCACCCCCAAGTGTGCTTGATGCATTTTTAATAAGCTTTCATATAGAAAATAATTTGTTGGGTTCTCTCCTTAGATTGGATTTTATTTTGTTGTTCCACTAGGATAAATTATAGCACATTCCCACACACTTCTAAATTAATTTTGAATGTATGTTTTGAATATTCAAGTAAAAATTTGACATAATAAACAACCTTTCAGGCATGAGAGAAATAAAAAACAGACATGCAGAATATTAAGTTACACTGGATGCTGAACTCTCTGTCATCAGCAAGCTGAATTGCAGAAAGTGCAAAAAGGTACAGGAAGAGACGTTGAAAAGAATTTTAAATCTTCTAGAGATGTTCACAGTTGCTGTGAGGTCTTTCAGAGACTCTATAATACCTTTTGATTTCATATGAAAGATGCTTAGCCACTAATGATCAGCATTCATACAGATAGTAAGGAAGGCATCCTCTGCTTCTTTGAAAGTCCCTTTCCATCATCAAGCTAAATGACTCTTATTTAAGTTTCCATTGCAGAAAAACAAGTGAGAACTAACACCTTTTTACACAGGAAGGTGGATACAGAATAGCTGTATCATTGTAAATGTCTGTAGTCACAGTTGTGACGTAGGTCATGTCCCAAAACTTGAGTGGATATTTTCAGTGTAAATTTAGTTGTCCCTCAGTGAATTAGTACGTACTATTCTATTCATCTATTTGGTGAAGTCGCATTGACATCAAATGGCATGCCTGTCTTTAACAAGTACCTGGTTAAAAAAGTATTTTAAATCAGGGTTTAAAGGCATGAAACCAGGCATAAAATCTGTTGATTCTAAACCAAATGGCACAAATTGGAAAATAAACATTCATTTCAGGCTGAAGGGTATACTCTGCCTAAACTTATTTAAACTGTAATAGTAATGAAAGTGCTACCAAATAAAGCAGAAACTGGTCATGGCATATGGCATCAGTATTTTCTGAATTTAGAATTTTTACTGCAAAACTTGTGTGACCTTGATTTGATCCTCTAAAACCTGTTTTGTATAGCATCTCATCTGAGTCCAGGGGCTTTTTGACGTTAGTTTTGTGGTATAAAACGTGTTTCCAGCTTAAGGTGAAAGACAAGCTTCTATTATGAGTCATGCTATCACCATGTAGTGTCCATGTCTAAAAAAGCTCTCTAAAAATTGTACACCAGAGTACTTAGAAGTCAGCTTTATTGGAAGTCTCCTTTTTATTACAGAACTGTTATCGCCACCTCGTTTTAGAAATCATCCAGTCAAAGGAGCTTATGTGAGCCTGTCATTCCTAACAGCCTCCTTGTCGGCACTGGTAATAATCCCATTTCTCTTGGTTGTGTTTGGGTAAAGGCCAAAGCAACAACACTGTGTCAGAACCCTAAGACCTTAAAAAAGGGCTGTATTTTTCTAAAAGCTTTACATTTCTTTTCTAAAAGACTTACATTTGCTTTCATTAAGAATATAAATTACAGAATATCTTTGTGAAAAACAGTTTCCTTTTTTAACTTAGGTCTTGTTATTCTTTTTGCCTTCATGGTTGATTGTGTGCTACACAAGCCATTAAAATATGTAAGCCAGATACAAATCTGAAAGAAGTGTGTTCCATCACTTGCACTGTGATAGATGAATCAATGTGAAAAAATAAAAACACATTTGTAAACTATTAGAATAAAAGCCGAAAATCAGGACTTTTATCTGGTTTTGCACCCTTGGTTGCAGTTTCTCTTTGAAAGGTTGAGTGGAGATCTATTTCAAGATAAGTTTTCTTGGCAGCTTTTTTTGGTCAAAAACTTGTTACAACCGGCTATCAGCCAGACCTTGTTAAACAAACTACAAAGTGCCATCCTCTCTGAGGGAAAAAAAACCCAACAAAACCAATGTTGGCAAAAGCAGTAAGGTTTGTAGAGGCATCTAGTGAATTAGAATTCACTGTGTCTTGTTTAGTTTCTTACTTCCATAAAGTGTAAACATGCAGAGATTCCTGCACATGCCAGTTCACTGTGATAAGCTCAGGGTGTCCTTGCCCTTTGATTTTCCTCTCTGTTGTTTTTCACCTTGTGACTTTACACAACGACATTTATAGCAAAATTAGGGTGGTACAAATATACCACCCCTTTAAAACAGATTTTTTAAAAAAACATACAACATATTCAGGAAATTCAAGAACACAAAAAGTAAAGTAATAGCAATAGCTAATAAAAGCACTTAATCCTTTAAAACTTGTACGCATTTTATTTAAAGAGATACTTCTTGTCTGACTATTAAGCTAAAAAAAAATGCAAGAGCCCAACTGTTATTTTTCATGTGTCAAAGTCTGAAAAAGTCATTTAACTTCCAGCTTTAGAGAAATTTTAACATTCACAGAAGGCAAGTAATCAAAAATGGTTTTCTTTTTTATTTTTCAACTTTAACCGAACAATTGAAGATTTATCTTTGTGCCACACATCCAAAACCATGTACAATTTAAAAATAATCAAACATTTTATCACCATAATGAATTGTACAAATACAAGTGAGGAACCTGTTAGATAGCAATTTCCAGGATTTAGATGTATAACTCAAGCTAGCAGCAATGTATCATTGTAACAAGAAGCATCATAGAAAGAGATGGCAATGAAAAAATTATCTTCACCATGGAGCTTGTTTTGCTCACAGGTGGAGTTCTGTACCTCATGAAAGAGATAAATTATTTGGAAAGAGGCCACTGAGCAACATAAAGATTACAGTTTCTACAATCTGATTAAAAAGATTTCCTTCATGTAAGGAAAGTTTTGAAAGATTTCGAAAGTATCAAAGGCTTCTGAAAAGAAGAAGAAAAAAAGCTTCTGAATTTGTTCTGCTTAGGAAAAGAATTAAACAGTTTCCCTTGCATCATGGGATGGAAGATTTAAATTGGACTGAAGCTACACAATGTTCTCAAGAAAATCAAGTAGTCCTTCCCTATAAAATAAAACACTACAAGTATTTGCACAGACCAAAGAGTCATTTCAAGGTGCTTATAGCATGCTTCATCCCACCTATTTAGCTAGGAAGCAAAATTATTTCCCATTATTTTCAATTAAAAACTGACTGCAATTGAATGATATATGAAGCTATGACCATTTATTCATTAGTCTCATTTTCCTTGCTATCTGTACTACACTTTCTAGAGATTTGAAAAATTCTGTTTCTGATTTGATAGCTTAGCATATTCTATTACCCCTTGTTTCAGCAAATAGTGGTGAAACCAACAAACAAAAACTGAGTTTTAACCACCTTTGAGGTATGATTTTATAATTCATTATGTATGGATTGGGGGGAAAAAACATTCAGTAGCAGCTAGAAGAAAACATTAAGATATTCAGAATATAAAATTTAGAAAACCAAAGAGTCATGTTATTGTTTTAGGGCAGTTTTTTGTTTTTGTTTTCCAAATCTAAGCAAGGTCAATCAACCACAGTAACATTTGAACTGTGCAGTTCATTGCTGTGTCATCTTAAACTCTACAAAAGTATTAAGCTTTTAGGTATTTAATAAAGTATCTTCTTTTTATTCACTTTTGTTAAATACATGTTTACACTTAAGAAAAATTAAAACAATACATGAAAAAAGGAAACAGTGCAATTTTTTATTAGAAATACAGTAGTATGTCACAATATCTTGCAAGCTGAATGTTTATTTCAAAATTGTAGACAGCATATAAGCAGTGTTTAATTTTTATAGGACTATGTAAAATTACTTTTTCTAGACCTGTTCTTTACATTGGAGCTCTTTTACAAGTTAATGAGCAAACAGGGAAAAAGAACAAAACAGAAATTACTATGAATTTTGTGTGCACTTAAGACATCCTGAAGAACAGGTAAGTGTAACATAAGCATCATGGAAGAATCTGCATACCTGGCCCATTTTCTGCCCATTGGAAGAAACCACACTGTTTTTCCTTCCCAAGAGGGCACACAAAAAAGTTCTTCCCATTATTGGGACCAATCTTCAACACAGTCTTCATAACACATCGCTTGCCATGGTTACAAAGTGGAAAATCCAAGTCAGCCCACTGCCAAAGAAACAGGTTTCATGAACGTGTGATGGCTATGAATTCCTTATTTTAAATTAACAATAGAAAAAGATCTACAGGGGATGTCATGGAAGAAATTCTTCCTAGTACTCAGGATAGTTTTATCTCTTTAGCGAACACTTTTTAGATTTTTCTTTAACATCAACTGCATGAACTTTGACTGGTGTAACTTGAAATGGTGTTAACACATAGTTTTTTTTCAAATTTAGGCATTATGGTCATTACTGTCTTGAGTTCATCTATTAACTACCTGATAGTCATGACTGTCAGGTCGCTTTTCAGGTCAAACTCTTTTCAGACATAAACATCTGTAGCAAGGAGCAGAGGCCGCCAATCGCGGCTAGGAAGGTCATGTTAGGTATTAGTGAAGCAGGGGGAGGGTTTGGCCAGGCAGATTACAGAATCATCATCCTAAAAGGCTATCAGGATTTTGGCTAGCTATAGTCTTTCTTTCAGGAAGAAGCTGATCTCAACAACTTGTAGAGGTCCCCATAAACCAGTATTTCTCTTACGCATCTGTTTTACATCACTCAGAATTAGAGCATTTGCACAAGCAGGTGCCTTCTCAATAGTAAGAGAAGTAACTAAAACTGTTAAGTTCATAGCTATTATTATGCTCTTAGTTTCAATTCAGTGTGCAAGAGTATTTATGTCAAACTTTAAATGTAATATATCTGTCCATGACTGACAGGTCACTGGGCCAAGGAGGCTGCAGGAACGAGCATATAAAAACAGGTCCTGAACTCTTATACATACTTGAAAGTAGTCACACCGAGTGTTCCTGGGGAGAGAGCAGCAATAAAACTGCCTTCCCTTGTTTTCTCCATCCTTTCTCACAACTCTGAGGCTGCAGAGACGGCTGTGTTTACTGCAGCGAGGATGCCCCATGCTCAACATGCGAGTATCAGCTGTCACATTAGTTTGAGGTGCGCTGTAATGACAGGTTACAAAATGACTTCTGTGTAATTTAAAAGGGATTACCAGCCAAAGAACTCTCTTCTACCATTATAATAGCTCACCCAGTGTACTTTTGCACACAGTGGCAGACAAAGGACTTGCTTCTCTAATGAACCCTATTGCGCCTTTAAAGCTGAATGATTGCAAGTCCTGAATAGACACAACTGTGTGCTTTTCTTGAGGTATTATACCAGTTTCCCCACCAGGTCTTAAATTATTTTGAAGCACTCAAATTCATGTATGAAACAAAATATTACCACTGATGTTATACTGCCCACTCAAATTCTGACATGTTCTAAAAGAGTATTCTGCTCTCAGTGGGAAAAAGACCAATACCACTAATTACTCCAGTCTGAAGGCATTTGTATGCTTCACAGAAGAGTCCCACCCTCTTTACTAAAAGGTTATAGTAATGCTCCAAATCATATTTGGATCAGAAGTAATCCAGATGACGGGATAGAACAGAATTCTCTGAATGGGATAAAGTTTCTTTCTTCCTCATGATTGAGATAATTTCTAACTACCTGCAATACACAAAGTTTAATTTAAAAATAGCAACATTAAAGATTAATACTCTGAAATACATCTTTCCAAAATATTTCTAGAGAAGAAAAGCAGTAATGGAACCTTAGTGAAAAAAGAAAATATTAATTAATTCTGGTCAAGTTATCAGCTTAAGAATTTTATGTTGTCTTCTATGTCTGGAAGATTGCAGTCCTGCAGATACCAGCAGTTTTATTACAACACCTCATTAAAACACAAGAAGATAAAAATAACCAACAGATTTTTGTTGGTTTAGTTGTTACAAATAATACTATAAAAAAGCATTTCAGTTGATGACTTCCTGCAACAACCTGTTTTCAAGACTGATTGTGTCTCATTCTTGTTTACAGTCCTCTGTATTCTCAATTATCCTGCCTACAGCCTCAGTTCCTCAGCCTGTACTGAGAGCGCGAGGAGAAATCGTATTCATTCAGTCTAGCCTGGCTAGTCAGCAAGAGCATTTCAAAACTGGTGCTTCAACAATGCAAGAAGTAATTTCTGTATTTCAGAACAGACACATAACCAAGAATTTTGTAGGATATCAGCATTTCACATTTATCCTGCATAATTTACCATTTTAAGTGACATCTACCTTGCACTCCTATTACTGTTGTGACTATCTGCCCAACTTTTCCATGACAACCCTCAGAGATTCTCACATTTCTTTTAACTAGGCAATGGATGTGTCTGAACAGGACCCTGTAAATAGAAGTATGGGTAGAGCGTTGAAGTGGTTATATACAGAATGGGAAGAGATATCAAAAGCAGTGATGGGAAGCTCATCAAGGTAACTGTACAGAGCTTCCTCTCATGGAAGCATGCTGAAACCTGGTAATTGACAAATAACTTTAATTAGAGTATGTTCATCCAGATAGTTTCCTTTTATAATCTTTCACATTGATTTCAAGATCTCTCTAAGCAGATAGCAACTACAGTGCGAAGATTAGATAACTCCTTAGGTAGAAATGCACTTGACCTATTAAATCTAGATGGCCTATTCAATGGGAATAGCTGAACTTTGAACAGCTTTTTAGCTTACAGCAGTATTGACTAGATGCCAAAATCAGGACTTTTCTAGTGACAACCCAGGTAATTCAGTGCTTTTGAAACCTGAATTAAATTATAGTTAGCCTAGAATAAGTTACCTCTGGCAGAAATCCAAAGACAACACTGTCTGAGCCCAACAGCACAGTATTCAATTAATCTTTGAGGATAAAGTTGGTTTATGTGATTATAAAGACTCTCTTTCATTTCAGAATACATACCTGATTGCTCTGTTATATGGGTGAACCAAAGGTACATGAGCAGTTTTCTGTTTTTTCTGTATGTGTTTGAGAGAGCCAGGTTGCTGACAGGAGGACGAGGCCAGAGCAGTTGTGTGTGTTGAGCAGTCCTTGTCTGTGCTTCCCCCTAACTGGCAGGCATTGCTTTGGATCTGTTTACAATTGCTTTTTGGAACAACACACTGAGAGTGTCCACCAGATACCTGGGTATCATTTCTCAAAACAGTTTTGTTTCCAAGATCTGTTAAGATAAGAGTTGTAGTTCCAAATGCAGTTTTCCTATTGATCCTTATTTCTGTGCTTGGTTTTCTGAAATCATTACAAGGGTACTTCATTAAGTTTGTGTTAAAGGCTGCAGAATCTTCAAAATTCTCCATCTTCGGAACTAAGAAAAAAGTTATTAGTTATAATCCATCTGCATAGAATGCTACATTATATTTCTGATCTGTATTCATAAGTTGTCATAAGGAGAATGAAAGGAAATTTACAGTACTATCTCAAAATCTGTAACAAATTAGAGTACAAAATTTCTTACAATAAAAGAAACCTCATGCACTCTCGGAGTCATTTAAAACATGTTTCAAGGTAACATTACTATTGCTTGAATAGGATCAGTTAATAGTACTAAGTAAATGAAAGCTATTGGACAATTAACCATAAAAATGCAATCTGCCCCAAACACAAGTGTTAAAGTATTTAAATTTCTCAGAATAATCTTTTACAACCCCAGCAATGGGAGGTCACAGAGGATAGTACCTCCAAGCAGCAAAGCATTATCCATTTTTAAAGTATTACTTGACTATTGACACAAACAAAATTTCAGATTTTGGGGTCTGTAATGTTTTCAGAGTCCCCATCCCTTCCAAACTTTGTGTTCATCCAAACTTACTGTAAGAGGCTTTCAGAAGAAAGCAGTTCAGACACTTGCTTTGTAAAGGTAACAAGTTTCTTCGCAGAATGAGAGGCTCTCCTAGTGGGCAATAATCATTTCAAAAGAATGGGAATAATTTATTAACACCAATTTAATACATAAGGAGTCTGTAGGTAATCCCTTTCCTGAGACAGGAGTGAAAAGAACTTAAGGGCATCCTACGTGCAATCTTTTTAGGCAGCTGTGAAACCACAGTGCTGAAGGACAGAGTCCTGCCTTTTCTACTATATCCAGTGTATTCCATACAAAGAAGAGGGAATTAAGCAGAACACAGGTAGATGAGACATACACAAGGGCACAATCTCTCCAAAGGCATTCTCAAAAACAAAATAAGAACCTCTACATTTGACCTGGAGCATTACTTGTTTCCAGGCTCCTTCCATTTTGCCACTTCTGCACAGTGAAACATACTGGTTTCATTCAGAATTCTTAAGAAAGAATAGAAGTACCCTGGTCTTGTACTTAGCAAAGGAGCATGGAAATTTCAATGTAATGGTAAATAATTATCTGTCTACAGACTGAATTATTTCAGCTGTAGGGCCAGCAGCTGATTTTATCGACCAAGTATTCTGTCCTCAAAAATTCAAACATTTCTGCTGATAGCAGGTAATTTTACAAACAACAAAAACAAACACTGAATCAAGTGAGATGGGAAAGAGTCTTAAGGACTAAAAGAAAGAAAGGTAAGCAAACTCATATTTGAAAAAAAAGAAAAAAACCTCAAATACCACCTCTATGCAAAAATAAAGTCTTATTTAAAAAAAAAATCCTAACACTATTCCATCAAGTCTAAGACATCTTCAAATTCCAAACCTGATTTCAGTATTTGCATATAATAAACAAGTAAAACTCAAAAGTACAGAAGGAACAAGATTTTGTTTCAAAGCTCAAAATAAAGCATTTGTGCACATAGCATAATATATTATAAAGACTAGCTGACAGTATTAATTCCAGGATAAATGTTGGTAAATCTTATTCTGTGAACAGATTAAAATTTTCAGGTTTCTGGTGCGGATTTGGCAGAAGAATTATGCAAGATTAGCCTGTGTTGGCAACAACTGTCATGTAAGGCACGAAGACATACTTTTATTGATTCCTGACCTGAGAAAATGAACTACAGCTAGTGCAAGATAAGGGTTTACCACAAATCACTCCAGTCATAAAATGATTAAGCAATGAAGCAATATTTCATGTAGATAGTAGCATTAAAAGCTCCAGCAAGAGACAAACAAATTGAGGTAGGAAGTTCAGAATCATTTTTACTCTGAACTTGGAGGGAAAAAAAGTAGCCCCAGACCCTGCAACGTTATAGGCTGGGGACAGCATGGCTGGACAGTGCCCAGGCAGAAGGGGACCTGGGGGTTCTGGTCAGCAGCTGAACATGAGCCAGCAGTGTGCCCAGGTGGCCAAGAAGGCCAAAGGCATCCTGGCCTGGATCAGGAATGGTGTGGCCAGCAGGAGCAGGGAGCTCATTCTTCTCCTGTACTGGGCACTGGTGAGGCCACACCTTGAGTGCTGTGTCCAGTTCTGGGCCCTCAGTTTAGGAAGCATGTTGAGATGCTTGAACATGTCCAGAGGAGGCAACGAGGCTGGTGAGGGGCTTGGAACACAAGCCCTGTGAGGAACAACTGAGGGACTGGGGTTGTTTAGCCTGGAGAAAAGGAGACTCAGAGGTGACCTTGTCACTCTCTACAACTGCCTGAAAGGTCAGATGGGGGTCGGTCTCTTTCTCCAGGCAGCAACTGACAGAATTGAGAGGACAGTCTTGAGCTGCACCAAGGGAAATATAGGTTGGGTATTAGGAACAAGTTTTTTACAGAAAGGGTGATTAAGTACTGGAATGCTTTGCCTGAGGAGATGGTGGAGTCACCATCCCTGGATGTGTTTAAAAAAAGACTGGATGTGGCACTCAGTGCCATGGGTTAGTTGAGGTGTTAGGGCATTGGTTGGACTTGATGATCTTGAAGGTCTCCTCCAGCCTAGCCATTCTGTGATTCTGTGAGAAGGGTACTAAAATACACCACTTTTGTTCACATGAAAGAACAACAGTTAATTTTCTGACCCTTGACAATTTCTAATTCAGACTTACACTGCAAACTTTGAATGATTTTAAGGAGAGTTGAAAGAATGGAGATTTTTCTCACTGCTTACTCCAAAACAATGGGTCACTCAAGACACTTATCTATAGAATCCCACCTGCACACCAGGTTGGAAGATGGCACTTTTAGGGTTTAAGAAAAGATAGTTTCCTTATTGTCTGCGTAAGATTTCCTCAAAATCTCACTTCAAGGTAGCTAGTTTTATATATATATATATGTATGTGTGTGTGTGTGTGTGTATGATTCAGAATGAATACACAGTTTCTACATAAAAACTACATCAAAATCAGAGACCTCCCCTCTTTCCCAATACAGATGCCAGACAACCCTTCAGTACCTTCAGGTCTTGAAGTCAAACAGGCATCACAAATTTCAGCAGAAGGCTTGTTTATTAGGGTGCAGCACATACACGTCCACTCCTCTTCAGATTTCTGAGCTACATGTTCATTAGAACATGACCCCCTGCCATATGCCCAGCCAATTAGGCTATTTCTAGCTGGCAGTTTGCTGTTAAACAAAGAATGATGTTAGTGTTTTGTGACGTTCCCTCTACAAATTGCCTTACACCACTCTGTGCAGGGAGGCATGGCTAAAGAAGCAATACACAGTGTTATGCCTCCTATCAACTTGGACAGCATGTCATTGTTCAGGTTTGATTTTTCTTTAACTCAAGGGCAAATCTTTCCAGATGCTGCAGAAGTAATACAAATAAAAATATTTAAACAAGAAATTGACAGTAATCAGTTAATTATTAACTGATGTACTCTCCAGGACAATGCCCCAGTCTCTCAGATTCCCTACCATCTCCAAGTACTGCCAAAAAAAAAAAAAAGCTTTGTGAAAAAGGGAGACTGTTTCAGGGCTTTTTCCCCCATCCCTTGTACACAACACTTGCTAACAAATGCATTACTAGAAGATGAGCTGCAGAAAAGCATACAGTCTAGCAAATAATTTTTTTTTTGTTCTCATTTAAATGCTACCCGTAAGTCCACTTTGTTATAACAGCCAAAAGCACTGAAAGCCTTAAAAGTTAGAAAGTCCCTTACGTGTCACCATTTCCTGGAAAGCTTTTTAAAATGTAGGAACCTGTTCAGAATTAAGGAACCTAGCTGTGACTTGTGAAACAAAACTACTCCAGACCATTAAAGATTTAGTTTTATATATTTTCCCGTAAATTATAATACTTCCTATGTTGATAGACTGATTTAGAATCATAGTTACTCCTTTGCCAGGAGTAATAGTTACTCCTATTACCAGAGACTACTCTTGTATCCAAACACTGACAAGCATGTTAAATATAATTTGAACTTCCCTGTTCAGTTAGTTATGTATGTATATGTATATCTATCTATAAGCTATCATCCAGTTTATAGCTGATAAGCTGTCAAGCAGTTTTCTTCATAGTTTTTGTGGAATTGTGCACTTTTTAGAGACTTTTATTAATCCTAAGAATTTAAGCACTTCAATCAATAATGCAAATGCTGTAGCTGGGCACTATTGTGACACTCCTTTGACCTGATACTTTTTCTAAAATGATCGCTTTCTGTAACAGGCTACAGTTCTAAGACAATAGCAGAGAGATATCCACTACCTACCACATCTTCCACAAGAGGAGAACTGAGGAGGATAATGAGAACTGCTGACATACCAAAGAGTCTGTGCTCTTAAGAGATAGAACAGACCTTACAGTAGTAATGTCTTAGTGGTAGTGTTCACCAAAATACTGTGGCTAGCAAACAAATCAGCTGAACTGTATGTGTTAAAATGAGTATTTTCACTATTAGATCAGTTGTTCTACTCAGTTATCAAAAATGCATTACTAGACTGAATATATTCAGTGTGTCATGTTTGGGAATTTAATTCCATGTCATTCCCCTGGTTCATCTGTCCTGCCCCCCCACCCCACCCTTTCCCAATTTAGGAAATATAGGGGGAAAGGTCTGTTTTTAAAATTCAAGGTACATTTAAATTTGATGGGCTAAGTTTATAATGGGTATTTTTTTTTTTCAGTTGAACAAAATCATAAGCTACTTGACTTGACCCAAGAACCAGTGGGTTGAATTCTAGAGTTTATGATCTGTAGCAAGTCAGCCTAATCACATGGGCCCCTTCCAGTCTTCAAATGCGAAAAGCCTGGAATGGCAAATAAATTACTTGAGCTATACATAATTTTACATGGTAACAGTTATTGTATAACTGAAAAGAGAGCAGTAGAACAGAAAGAACTGACCATTAGAATAAGGACAAGACAAGAAACCACCTTCTTATTTTATAGTTACCACTACCATGTTTTTCACTTAATACAGCACTCTTTAATTTTTTACTTAAAACTACAATGCTAAATCACTACTTGCTCTAGAAAATAGAAAGATATTTTTTTCCTTACATTGTTTTCTAGTTATCTCAGAGGAATAATGCTGTCTTCCTACGCTTTGGCAAAATATTTCTCATTATTACTTTCTGAAAATACAGCAGATTTGGGTTATCAGCTTGTGAAATATTTATTTTCCATGCTGGAATTTTTGATATTTGATCTGTACTCAGAGGCAATTATTTAAGCTTTAAGCAAAATCCCTTCAGCCATCTGAGTCTTGAAAGAAGCTTGGAGGTAGGAGAGGGATTTGTGTGTTCTGTAAATTTTACCTAAAAAAATAATATATATATATACACACCCACACACACTAACGAGGCAAAGTCACAAAGTGAAACACCATCTTGTATTAGATTGACAAAGAGAATAAAGGCAAAATTCTGAAGCCTCAGATGAAAATTTTCAAGAATAACAGATGCCTAAGTCTGAATAAGGTGCTTTTGGAACTTTTACCTTTTGACCCTTTGTGATATCAAATGCATTTTCTACTTTCCTGAAATAAAAAGAGGAAAGCTGCTGCTAGCACAATTTACGTGGAAGTGAAAGTGTCTTTGTAGCATACCAACAGCAAAAGCTTTTAAAATCCAACGAGAAGGAAGAAAAAGTACTAAGCCCCTAAAATATTGGCTGCACTCTGAATTTACTGAAGTTTTAGTTATCCTCAGTATAACTCTATATCCAGAAGAAAATTGCACAGATGCACAGCTACCCAGATATGCCAGGGCTAATGGGGCTGTCCTGCAAAATAAAAGACACAAATTCCTACTTCATGACATTCAACTCAGTTGTGTGGAAACATCCAAGCCCTTTATATTGATAACACCAAGAACAAAGGGCAACTTTTCCAGTGACTTAGTTTCAGTGAATAAATATGAGTACTCTGAATTGTTTTGTAATTCCTACATTTGATTAGAGTAATAGCTACCTCATAATAAATGACACCTTTGAAAAGAATAGTAGCAAAGAATCAAAGCTTCTAACCATTTTTAAATATCAATAGCCAAAACTGCTTTTTGCAAGACATTCTGCTTTTGTCTGGCATAGTTAATTTAGTTATAAAATGCACACAGATCCATTCTATTCCAAAGGTGATGTCCTCTTACCATAACAGCACTTCGAGGTGCTTAAAAATGTCACCATGTTACCATCATACCTAAGATTGACAAGCTGGGGATCCGCCTTTTGACACTGAGAGCAGAAGTAAGTCATCCTGTTATGGTCTCCCAGACGACAGACGGTGATGCGGCCGCCGCAGTCCCCGCAGGCCGGGCGCTTGTACACTCTGTAGTGTTTGTACAGTGCAGACCCAGCCTTGCGGCACTGAAACAGAACGAGTTCAAAATCCATGTTACAGACTCAGGATAAATTTTACGTCAGTCTGAAAATAAAAAAACCCTACACAGACAGTCAACTCAATGACTAGATGAAGATATTTAAGAGAGACACTATTAAAGGCTATCTCTGTATTTCACATTATTTTATTTAAAGAACTGACAAATGAGGTATAACAGTGTCTGCAATTCTCAACATAATGAAATAAAAGACAGAAGGGAAAAAGCATACTAGCAAGGTGCAAGCAAATACATGGTAGGAACTCTCTGAGTTCAGCTGGACCTGATAGCTCCGATGCAGCACCAGTGGTCTTTGACCTGGAACCTGCAAGAGGAGTTTTCTTGAAGAGCTTATGAGCTCAAATCAATGCAGCAAAGAAAACAAAACAAACATAAACCACAAAACAAACTCCACCTTCTCTCACCTCCAAAAGAGCCAAAAACACAGCACAGCTCAGACATGACGCTACAATCTGGGTTAATAAGCCTTCCCAAAACCTAAAGAACTGCACAATGCAGAAATATTGCCAAAATTCTGTAAATGTTGGGTAGTGCCCAGTAAAGTTGCTCGGGTTCATCTTGGTCCCAGCCATGCCAGACAACCTGGCTCATGAAAAGCCATTTGGCATTATGATGAGGTCCCCAGATTCTGGCAGAAAGCCATATTAGATTAAGTATAGTACAAGCCCAAGGGCAGCGACCTGAAAAGCCTCCAGACAGCTGGCAAGCACATTTCATGAGACAATTCACAAAACACCCATCAAGTCATAGCACAGACACACTACAGCTAAAGGTGGCAAAAAAAAAAAAAAAANAAAAAGGGGAAAAAAAAAAAAAAAAAAAAAAAAAACACAAAAAAAAAAAAAAAAAAACAAAGAAGAAGAGCCCAATAGAGATGCAGCCAACTCTGCTGAGCCACACAAATTTCTGCCCTACAATTGCAAATCCTTGGGCTCAGTTCAAACAACACCACAGCTGGCCAAGCCACACCAGCACAGCTCAGGAAGAGTTCAGTAGCTCTAGCTCCATAACGTATGAAAACCGTTGGAGTTCTCCCAAAGCACAGGTGTCCTTGAGCACAGTATATTTGCTTCTGCTGTGCTCTTATTCATCAGTCTTGCTGAAAGAGAATTCTTTTGCCAGTACAAACTAGTAATTCAATCAGAAGGAATTACTAATATATATTTGCATGAATATTCACAGCTGCCTCCTCAAGATTTTCAGTCAGTTGCTTGTGAGTAGTTTTTTTCCCATTCAATTGTTCAAAACTCAAACCAAATCAACAGCTTTTTACACAAACAAGATTCTTCATCTTTGCATCTGTAATCATACAGTAAAATGACTGCAAACAATCTATAATAACCTATAAAAAAATTTCAAGCACCATCCCCCTAACATATTTTCATTATGTCTCTTTAAGATGGAAGGAGAGGCTAGCCCTCTTAAAAGTACTTGACTGGTGAATACTTGTTAAGTGTGGACTACAGAAGTTTTCAAATGGGCTAAACAGAAAGTTTAACTTGTTTATCACTCTAAAAGTCTTTAAATTTTTGAGTATTATAGTTGTTTCAGAACTAGACAGTGTCTCTGGCAGACCTCACTATGAAGTTTGGAGAAATGAAAACGTTTCCCTACCAACAAACTAAAGTACTCTTTAGCGGATTGAGGGAAACTAGACATTTAAATAGACTATTAAACAAATTACAGTTTTAGCCTTTATGATTTTAGGAATGTTAGGTGCCTTCACCCTCACCTACCAAAAAAATCTTTTTAGCAGTGCTAGCTCTCTTGCCTTTCATGAACATCAAGAGAAACAGACAAAAATGTCACTACTCCTGTTCATTTCTTCGTATGCAGCTTAAAGAAACAAAACATAGAAGAATTAGGTCAAATTCTTTCCTTTTCTATTGCAGAAAGTTAAAGAGCACCAGGAATTATACAGGAAGAAATTAAGTCCTACTAAAGTTATAGCAGTAGGGAGAAATTGTAATTTATTTCACTTTATCAACCAAAACCGTTATTTCATTTAGGGAAAAAAAGTTTTTGGAAGTTGCAAACTATTTAGTTAAATAAATTTAATTGCTATTTCAAATTTTATAAAGGAAGCCACATCCACTACCTTCATATTTCCCTGGGACAATCTCTAGTTCCCAGTCTGAAGAGTAATCTTTATGTTATCTTACATGTAACTTTGTGCTTAGCCTGCATCAATTCTGACACGTTCAGGGTAGCATAACAGCACATGGACAGAAAAACTGAACTGGCCCTCAGGCAGCATCTGTGAAAGTCTTTTGGGCCAAGCTGTGCATATTTTGACAATCTTGACTCCCTCTACCTTTCCATCATCTGACAATTTACAATTAATTAAAAGCACACAAACCAACAATCCTATTCATGGAAAGACTTGCTTTGTTGCATCTTTATACTGTTTTCACCAAATGATCACACACAGCTAACATGCCAGAGTAACATTTCGGAAGTTTTCCACAAGTATGTGCCAATACCTTATAAAAAAGCAGGGTAAAATCACGTGTCATTTTCACCAAGTGACGTATATGCTCATCACTCAGTTGGCAGACCTGTAAGAAAGATAAGAATGATTTTCAGAATATTACACTGTGAAGGGAAAATGGCAAGAAAGACCTATGAGCTAGGTGCACTTGGATGTGGAGTTGCTCTTCTCCATGTTGTGCTAATTCCCTGACTCGGTATGATATGTATCATCTCAGTAAAACAGTACATGTTCACATTCTATACTACAAAAACTCACTGCTTGAATATCAACAATGTGCTTTGCCTCAACCACGCAAAACCTGGTAGAAAATCCAGTTGTTTTCCCCCATATCGACCAAAGAGTTCATGTCACACGAGTCACATAAGAGTCAGCAAGTCCCACATGCCTCCTCATTTCCTCATAGATCATAACATAACCTATCATCTGAGGCTCCTTCCTCTGAGAGAGAGTCAGGAAGAATGCACAAGTCAAAGATATCACAATTAAAGAGACGTAACAACCAAATATATTTTTCTTAAGCACCCAAAATTTTAAATTACATTTTTATTTTTTTCTGCCATATCACAGGTAAAATTAAAATCCAGATGATCCTATGAAGAATTTTCAAAATACTATGTTTAAAAAACTTTTCAGATACTAATCCTCACCAGCTTCCATTTACATTCTGTGTAACCTCTGTTTTGCAAATATCTTCTCAACCAAAATTTAGAGACACATGCCTGAGGATCTTAAAACAGAAAAAGTACAAAAAACAGTGGTAGAAAAAAATAAGTGATGCCAGGTAGCAGGATAAGAAGTGGAAGAAGCAGCTGCAAAAATGATCAACTCTACCACATAAACTATTTTGGGCAGTAAACTTTTCACTTTCCCTTATTTATGGACTGTCAGTTTAACAGTAGCATAACATGATGCCAGACTTAGAATATGAAAGTTAATCAGCTCCAAGGAGTGCCATGACAAAAACCTCCTGTTATAATGATAAAACATTAATTTAGTGTCTAAGAATAACTTAAGAAATTACAGATAATAAAACAAAGGTAAAAAGATAGCACAATATTAAATAAATATGTATTTAAATTCTTAAAATTTTGGTGTCCTTAAAAACCAACTTGAGACATTCACCCACCTTAAGAGCTGGATGAAGACCACTATCAAACAGTGCTTCATTTTTTATGATATTTCCCACTCCAGGTAATACTGACTGATCCAGTAACACATCACACAACATCCGGGTGTTCTGCTGCTTAATCTCACATTCTGCTCTCGAGAAGCTAAACTTTGGAGAACAGACATCCAAACTTTCCATCATCCTCACTTTCTGCTCACACTCAGCTGCATTTCTGTAAGAGAAATATACACTGGTTAATTTTTATTTTAAATATATTCTAATATAGCAGTGTGGTTTTAAAAACAACACAACAAATTATAACAGAACATAATGTGCAGATAACAGAAACCATGAAAATACCAGTGACGGGAAGTGGTACAGAAATTCCATTAAATGCCTCTTCCAAAAACAGGTCAATAATACATGCATGGAACATGCACCTAGTCCAACATACAAGAAATCATCCCATTTTGTTCCAATTAGCTTGAAAAATATTTGCAAGCTCCTTGATTTAAAACTACTTTCAGGATGGAAAGCCCATGTGTCTGGACCCTCAAACACACGTAACTGTATGGTTACATGGTCCACTAGTTACAACATGACATTTATGTGTGTGTGTATATATATATATATATGTAAAATATATTTATATATTATATTTCAAAGAATTACAGAATATTTTGAGTTAGAAGGATCCCACAAGGATCATGAAGTCCAGCACTTGAGTGAATGGCCCAAAGGGGGATCAAACTCACAACCCTGGCATTATTAGCACCATGCTCTAACCAACTGAGCTAATTATAATTATGCAATAGACATTTGTGTAGTAGATTATTAAGAGTAGTTGCAAAATTAAAACAAATATATGCATATTTAAAGATATATATTATTAGGATAAGGATAATAATTTGAAAAATAATACAGTACAAGAAGTCTTGGCTTACATGAGATTCTGTGTTTTGTAATCTAAAGTATGCTTATATATGTTACATGAATTTACACGCCCATTTCCACTCAAGAACCTCAATCACTTTAAAATCAAGCTCACTGGTGTCTTTTTTAGCAGTGTGAAGTACAGTGATAATGGGCATGAACATCTGGTTAATGTAAATTAGAACAATTATAAAAATCTGCTTCCAAAAAAGAAAAAAAAAAAACAACAACCTTAGGAGCATAAAAACTTGAAACCAGTAATCGTAACAGGTTGTTTGTTATCCTTGTCAAGAAATGAGACTTAGATGGAAATTAACAGAGCAATGGGTTTCAGTGTACAACTCTAAGGATAGAATTAAATCCAACTTTCATTCCTAGTCTTGACACTACCTAATGACACTATGGCATAGAACTACTTTAACTGTATGTAAACTCTGATACAAAAGTAACAAACTTGAATTACCATACCAATAAATATGGTATGTTTAGAAAGTTTTGTCTTGATAGAATCCAAGCATTTAACAATTTGTACATGACTTTTCATTTACCTTAAAAAAAGTTACATAAATAAATAAATAAATTTGTTCATTTCTGCTTTACCTGTACTCTACTGTCACATCCCAAAAACAAACAGTATCCTCCATAAATTGCATCTCCAAAACTGGTTGTGCTCCATTTCTGTCTTTGCTTCCATCAGGATTAATGTGCATGGAACCATTCATACCAAAGTGAATCCTCAGAAAGAAAGAGAGTTTTTATAGGTATTTTAACTTCACTATCATTTCCAAGCATTACATCAGTCTATTTTTAGAGTTGTGAACCCTACCTAACCAAGTCAGAATATATGTACATCAGTTCTAGTCATTGCCATTATCAAAGCAACAAACTGTTGTCTTACAGAATGCTTAGTTCCCAGAGAAGAAAGAATACTTCCCAAGTAAAAATCCCTCCAAAACATAGCTGGTTTTGAGTAGTCTTCATAATTCATTATGCAGAAGTCAAACCTCATCATTAAGTAGCACCATTTTCTGGTGCACTTAGAATTTTTTTCACTTGACATGCTGATCTTCCAACACAGAGTCTTAAACCTTCAGGGAGGCTGAAGGAAATGAGGCCACTTGACCATAAAATTTTCAGTTAAATCAGGCAAAAGTCACCTGGTATGAAAAGAAAGAATTTAGTCCCCATATTGCCACCACGGTTATCACATCACAGCTACATCCAGTAACACCATAAACAAAGTAATTAGTATTTGCCATATGTTGTTTTCTGATTTTCTTTGCCTACAACCAAGGCAAAACCTGCAGGTCAATTAAAAATTAATAAAAGAAATAAACTGAAAAATGCACAGATGGCAAAGTAGAACAGATTCTTTCAAGCATCCATTTTACAGATTAGTAATGCTTTAAGAGGTCTTACATTTTATAAAATATTCTACCAGGAGCTATGCTTGAGCAAAGAACAAGTCTTACCATCATCTCATACATTTTATTTATTACAAATTCATCTGGTACAATCTTGTCCTAAAAACCATAAGACAGCGGGAATGTCCTATTACTACACACTGTATATCAAAAAAAGTGGATTATTTCGTAGTTACAAGAAGATTTAACAGACTAAACAACATAAATTACTAAAGAAAAGCAATATAAGGTCTGTATTTCCTTTAAGCCCAACTTTCTTAGATTTCAGAAAAGACAGATATCTTAAGTATTTACAAATGGGCTAACACAACACGTCATTAAGCCTATTCTTAAAAGTTAACTCTAAAATTTGAAAAATAAATGTTATTAGGTACTTAAAAAACTGTGTCTTTCCATAACTCTTCTTACAAGTCAGTTCAGGTGATATAGTTGTTTCAATCACTTTTCTTCAATAAACATTTTCAATTCTCAAGTGCCATGAGTAGTACTACACAGGCTTAACCAGCCAAATTTATTTTTAAACCTGGACAAATTTCTTCTAAAACCAAACTCTTGCATTTTGCTAAGAAATGGTAATGTACTAAATGCTTCCAGAAAATTATTTTTCATTCAATTTAATAGCTGATGGTTTTATTTACCAAGCTCCAGGACACTGTTTAAAAGGAACTTTAAGAATCACAACTATTAGCTATCCTAGTGCCTTCTCAGTTCATGACTAAAAAAAAATAAAAATAAAATCATCTACATTTACATTCTATGCATTTACATTCAAAGCATTAAGAAATTTTTAAAATTTAAATTCTAAAGTGTTTCATTAAGTTTGTCCTGAAATAGGGCAAAATAGAATTCTTCCTTTTAATTACACATAGAAAAGTCATGCTAATTAAACCTAGGATCTGTTACTCAATGAGAACTAGTAGCAAGGAGTTGATGATTTCTTGTTTTAAAGTAAAAAGGTGAGACTTTAGAATTATTTATTGCTACACAATATTGCAGAGATCTGAATGCACTGCATGTACTATAACTGTTTTTTCTCTAGAAAAAGCAATTTCCTGTTTGAAACAAAGTATGTCAATAAAGAACCATCCTTTTCAGATCCCTTTACATGAACTCTTGCAGTAAAGCAGTGAATTATCTGAACATGTGGCTCTATCTAGTACTCCTGTACTGCAGAGAGGCTGATAAGGAGTTTCTCTGTAACACTCAAATCTCTGAAAGTGCCATTGGCAAGAACAAGATGACCTCCCCCAAATACAGTCTTAATGCCTAGGAAGCCTTTTTCTCAGTTCTTACCTCAAAGCCGTCTGATCAAAATACATAAAAAGTTCCTTTCCCAATGTCTCCACACCCCTGTAAACACGTCCAACAAGGGAATCATGACTAGAGATTCTCTCTTTACTTGCAGCAGTCTGAAAAATGAGTACACACACACACAGATTAAAGAGAATTTATACGGCTTAGTTTCTAGCACCAGTACACATTCAGCAAGCAGCTGTATGAACTAATTTTCCAACGTGGACAACATTAACTATTTTCTCCTTAAGCATTCTACCAAAACCAATGGGTCTATTAACCTAGGAAGCAGTCACTATTGCTAATGCTATCATAATTTAGCTCAATTTTTTTTCCTAATTGAAACCATACATCTTTTTTATCAGAGAGTTTTATGCCTCTTCCTTAGAGTCGTGAATTTATAATAAGAGTTTCAGATTGGTGTAAAATAAATGAGTACAGTCTGAATATTAAAAAGATGTCAGAGTGTCAATTCTGCTATTTGCAGATCTATATGCTTCTTCAAATGTTAATAACAGGCTTTCAGTATTTTGCATAGCACATTGTGTATAACAGAAAAGCCTCCACTGAGCCCGCAGAGATATCTCTCCTCCTACTAGTTTAAAGTCTAATCTCAGAAGCAGGTGAGCAGCAGGTGGGACACTATTAGAGGACAAGATAAATGTGAGATTGAAGCAGTCATATTTTCTTGCTTAGCACATGAAAATGCATTGAAGTTATAAGGAATGTCTACAGGTTATCTGGTCCAAACACCTGGTCAAAGCAGAGTACACTTAGGACAGGGAGCCCAGGCCCTGTCCAGTCAAAATCAGAGCAGCTCCAGGGATGGACACTGCAGTCTCTTTGGATCCTTGTCCCATGGCTTGACTATTGTGGTGGAAAACTTCCTAATACCTAAAAAGAATTTCTCCTTTTGTCACCCACATCTGCTGCTTCTCACCCGCTGTGCATGTCCAACAGGAGCCTTGCTCTGTCTCCACCATACCCTCCTTACAGGCAGCTGAGGAGAGCAATAAAACCCCAGTTCTATCAGCTTCTCCTTGAGCACCGTGTGCTTCACCCTGCTAACCATACCAGAGAACTCACTCGAGTACGTTATTATCTTGTTACTACTGGGGAGTTGGAAACTCAGGTGCAGCCTTGCAAGTGCTGATCAGAGGTAAGAACCACTGTCCTCAACCTACAGAGCCCTGCACGGGGCTGCCCCTGTTCCTTGGAACACGACACGGAGTCAGCTTTACCAGGACCCTAGGTCCTTGTTTGTTCCTGTCTGAGCAGCAGCCAGAACTGTGTTATTCCATGACACTCTTCTGTTTCAAGTGCAGGATTCTGCAAGTCCTGCAAATGCCTAACCCGAGTTCCTACCAGCCCATTTTTCTCAGCCTGTGAAGGTTGTCCTGACTAGCACCCCAAGATTCAGTGTCACCATAGCCCTGACTGCAAGGCAGACACAACTATCAGAGCTTCAATCACAGCACTCCATTTCAACGCAAGTATGTACGAAAGCAACTCTGGCAAATCAGCCAGGCTTCTGCTAGTTAGCGACATTTCAGAGCTACTTTCTACGCAATCTCCCACTGTATTATTACCTTGAAATTATATACATTTAGATAGTTCTATGGTTATTATTCTGTCAAGTAGGAAAACAAAAATATTTCTTGCGTAATATCACTTACTTTGTCTGTTATCAAAATATGAGGAAAGCAAAATTTTGTTCCCATGTAAACAGTTCATGCTTTCCAATAAAGGCATTGGAGTCTGTTGCTGGGTAACAAGGTTTATTCATGGTTTGGTTTGGAAGGGACCTCAGAGCATCTAGGACATGCCTGGACTGTGGAGATTACGAATAAGTAAGATTGGCCATAATTTCCCTTGTATTTAACGTTTCCTCAAGGAATGTGGAATCTGAAATTTATGCTAAGTGAACACTTTAGAGCGATTCTAAAAGCTTTCCTTCAATACTCCTCAAAGCTTCTGTTTCTACAGCTTCAGCATCGCCTTTACCAATCTGACCTGCCGAGAGTTACTGTGCTGCGGACAAGATTATTTCACAACTTAAAGAATCAAGGCAGTATTCGCTGCTCACAGCCGGCACCGCCCGCGGCCGAGGCGGGGCCCGGGGGACACAGAACCCCCTGGGAGCTCCGGGGGTGGCACAGGGGACACAGACCCCGCGGCGAGCTCCGGGGGTGGCACAGGGGACACAGA